>VXBW01002600.1:737762-754461 GCA_013400375.1 Thinocorus orbignyianus
GTGGCCTCGCCCCGCCCCGCCCCCTGCCCCCGGTGTCGGTGTCCCCGTCTGGGGACAATTATGGAGGCGGCGGTTAATAAATAACGTGTCTCATTGATTGCGAACAGGCTCCCGTCATTTGACTGGGCACGGTATTAAAACCAGCTGCGGGCCTGTTACAGTCAAAAAAAAAAAAGAGAGTATTTCCTCCAAAATAAGGAGGGAGCCTTCGTCTGGGCCCTCGCTGACACAGATCGGGGGTATCAGTCTCATAAAGCGGGGAAAAAATTGTCAACGGCTCCTTTGCCAGAGGATCTCTCAAAGCGACCTGCACTGTGAGAAGCCCCAGCCCATTTGAAATGACTGGGAATGCTGTTAACGTCAAATAAAATCCTTTCTTATGTAAAGTTTTGGTTTTGTTCTGCCTTCTCGCGTTTATGACTTGATCGTGACTTCTATTAGTGCAACGTGTCTACCAGAGTCAAAGTCAAAAGCTCTCATTCAGACATTTTTTGACTGTGAGTCTTTGGGCAAAAAGGTTGTGCCAGGGTGTGGGTATAAAAATAATGAAGTGGTGAATGTAGCATGTTACAGCTTTCGGTGTTCAATGCACTTACCAAAAAAGCCTTCTTTGATGAAAAGATGGGTCACAAAAATACTACTGTGACGTATTTTTGGCAGAGCTTACTCTTAAGGAAAGATGTGTGTCTGGAAACCAAATGTTAGGAGCTCATGAAGTACTGAAACTCTGCAGAATTTATAGAGGCTTGTGCTTTAAGATTCAAGAACAGTCTGTGACTGCTTTTTGAATGATATAATGACTGCCAGAGACACTCTGAAGTATTAATCTGAAAATTAATTAGTAAGATTTGGCACTCCTGTAAAAGCAATCCTGGCTTTAATAACAGCCATCGACTCTCACAGTTTTCTTCTCTTGCTATTCAAGCAGGCCCAGATGGCCGCGCTTTCTGCATCACCTCCCTCTGCAGTTCAGTGGTTTGCACAAGTTTAGCTAGATTACGGGCAAGCAACGGAAAGGCAGCACAAGAGGAGACCGCAGAGCAAACATCTAAAGGTTTTGCTGAATAATCTTAAGCCATTACTTCATCCAGTGCTCTATGCCAAGCCTTGGAATGACAGGCTGGGAGTAATCGTGAAATGTGGGTCTCCCATATGGCAGGCAAGGCTCTAAATGTTTCATTCCTGTTACGTCTGGATCCAAACAGTTCCTGGCATGTATTCATTAGGGGATATATTTTTCACTTAGTACATGAGATCTTAGTCATCTGTGAGAGCAGGTGCTTTATTCCAGCACTGAAGTGTTTAGTTCTTCTTCAAGCACTCTTTGTCCCCAGGCTTTGCAAAATGCTAAAAAGTGTGGCCGTTTCAGCCTTTCTCAGCTGCCTGTTAAACACAGAATTCCCAGTTAAGCCTCAGTAGAGGCAGCTCCCATGAAAAGCTAGGTCAGGTAAACAGGAACAGCAACAGAAAAGGCATAACAAGCCCTGACTTGGCATTCAGTGGATGTGCAAAACCAAAGGAACATTCTAAGGACTGGGGGGCAGATGCAGAAAAGCAACTGAGGAAGTACATAAATCATACTGATGTGTTATTTACGGTACAGTTTTTCCATTCACACCTGCTTTTCCATTCTGCAGTTCACATATTATCCATTTTTGCATGTCAATGCCGAAACTTTGGTATATCTTAGTGCCCAAGCAGTAGAAGTTATGCAGACTTATTGCTACCTGTTAATATTTAATTTTCCTATCCAACTATATCAATACTGAGTGTTGTTATTCTAAAGACGCAGGGCCTGTGTGTAAGATAGAAATCTTACAACAACCTTACAGTGCAGTGTTTGTGGTGTCAAAAAGTAAATGTGGCTTTTTACTACCTTCTTACCTTCACCTTTGGTTCTATGAAACTTGAACATGGTAAGAATAATTCAGAAACTGAAAAGTGGTTATATGTGCTGCATTGTCCAGGAAGTCTGCACATACAATGAAGTAAAATATGAGACTAATGAGAATGGAAAACTTACAGAGAAGTATCTGGATTCTTCAAGATGCTCAGTATAATGTTCACCTTTATAAATACAATAAAGAATTGTATCCAATGTATTTTGAAGGAAAGTCTGTGTTACTTGAGCAAGTAACACAGGTTTTAATATTAAACAAAAGATAAACATTAGCTTATTGCAATGGTGCTGGGCTTGCTTCTTACACAGTTATTTGAAGCAGCTGGACCCACTAGTGATTTAATTCAAACATTATCATAAGAGGCTCCAAGGGAAATCCTCAGGGTTCACACACTCTCCTCACCATCATACTCTGGCTAATTTTAATAATCACAAGACTTCTGATGTTAATAATCACAAGACTTCTCTTTTTCACAGCAGCTTTACTAATTTTCAGTCTGCCTCGCACAGCTTCCTGGATTACTGCTCTTGTTCTTTGAATATGCCTAAGAAATATTTTGTGATCCCAGGCAGCACCACAGTTTGAAAGTATTACAGCGCCAGCAGGAATGGAATGCCTTAGTATTTGCCAGTTACCTTGGTTTGTAATTACTTTTTATAAATTTATTTATGCCATGTACAACATGACAATGATTTAAAATAAAACCACCTGCGTTTTCTAAAATAAAGTCTACAAAAACTTAGAGGTTTCTCTCTCTTCATATTAGTCAGCTATCAGGGAGCTTGCTCAGAGATCTGTCTGGGAGTCTATTTTTACACAGACCCTACTTCCTCAAGCTTGTCTTTGTGGAAGAGAATCATAGAATCGTAGAATGGTTAGAGTTGGAAGGGACCTTAAAGATCATCCAGTTCCAACCCCCCTGCCATGGGCAGGGACACCTCACCCTAGAGCAGGTTACTCAAAGCCCCATCCAACCTGGCCTTGGACACTTCCAGGGATGGGGCATCAACAACTTCCCTGGGCAACCTGTTCCAGTGCCTCACCACCCTCACAGCAAAGAACTTCTTCCTAATATCTAATCTAAATCTCCCCTCTTCCAATTTAAAACCATTACCCCTCGTCCTGTCACTAGACTTCCTGACAAAGAGGCCCTCCCCAGCTCTCCTGTAGGCTCCCTTCAGATACTGGAGGCTGCTATCAGGTCTCCCCGGAGCCTTCTCCAGAATGAAGACCTGGGGACATATCCAACCTTTAGACCTACACTTTCCTTCATGTTCCCTTAAGAGTGAGATTCTATTTCCTTCCCCTGCTGCAAACTTCCGCAAACTCTGACATAGTCAGTGTGTTTAATTTTATTCTATTGGATTGTTTCCTATCACATTCAAATTCTTAAAAATGCTAGTGCTTCTTGTGCATGAGTAGGTGGAGCCATCTCTTACCCCGAAAGCAGATAAAGCCTGTTAAGGAGTCCCTTGTGGCTTGACTTATTATAAACAAATCATTAATCTACATGAGGGAATAGACTCTTCTAGCCAGCAGGTTTCATTTCTAAGGTTGTATTTACACAGTCACTTTAATGTCACATAAATCCACCCTGCTGCAGAAGCAGATGGTGTCACCTTCTTCTCTTGCTCTTGCTGTTGGTACCTACCTTCTCCCTTGGGTTAGCACAACCATTTCTGTTGTATGAAGAACTAGATCAATGATCTGAACTAAAAACTAATCTTAATTCTTTTCTCCTCTGATTTAGGTTAGAGGCAGTCTGATTCCTTTCATGAGTAGCTTGGATTTATGCAGTAATGAAGTGGTTATTTGTAACCACTGAAATTTTATTATCTTATTTAAACACTTTTGTGTCAAAAATCATGTCTTAATACAGTCAAACAACATAAAGGTACATGACTCATTTCTAGCTCTTGACTGATATTAGATCCAACTATTATTAAACATTCAGAGGTGCTGATTAATTTGAGTCTTTGCTTTGAGAGACACAATATCTACTTGTTTTTCTGGTATATTGCTTAAAATTGAAAATGTATTAGAAAATACTACAGCTAATAAGCCTTAACAACATAACATTTTTAGAGTAAATAAGTCTTTATAAATTCAGAATAGAAAGCTTCATATATTACAGTCCTTTATGCATTAGAATGAAGAACACCCAAAAATACTCTGTTCAGAAGAAAAGATTTTGAAGGTAGTTATTACCTCATGGCCAATTGTAAGCGAATGCTAAACAACAGGTTGCATTTGTGTTCTCATCATTTTGAAGTCCACAAAGACAACACAGTTCAGATTCAATCAAGCAATAAAATTGTTTCCTTTGTATGTACTTGTCCTTTCAGGTCTATTTCCTCTATTAATTGCCCATTTTCTTAATATCCTATTGCCATTTTGCAAAACTTCTTACCCTGGATTAGCACTTCCATCTTTCTTCTTACTTTATAAGGTAGCTCAGAGAGCCAGGAAACGTCCAAGTTCTAGCCCACAACTGTCCAAAATTCTTAGGTTCTAAATACTGAATTGCAGTACTGAAGCTAGTAGATGATGACATAAGAAGGTCAATGATGAGAGGGAGATGTCAGCAGAATTCAATTCAGAAAGATGCTCATTTTTAACTCCTAAGGATGTTTAGTATTGGTGATGTACTTTAAGAAGGCAGAATGTTCTTTCAAACAGGTAAAACATTTTAAAAGGTAAATCTCTCTCTAGGTAAGAATAAAGAGCTGTAAAAAGGCCACAAGGCCCTGTGAAACCAGACACAAGGTATAAACAATAAATGCCTTGCTAATGAATATACCCTTGAAGAAGGACAGAAGGCTGATAATAAGGAACATCCCACAACTGGAGCCGCTGAAACCAGCTGAAAATCAGATAGGTACTGGATAAGGCATGAAGTCACCAGAAATTTGCAGTAACTGGGGGAAAGGTAAAGGTGGCAGTGACAGATTGCAACCACCAACTCAACTGGAGGCTAAACTGGGCTCCCCAACCCAACCCCTCACCAGTACTGGAGCATTCACACATCAATTAAAGGTCCTTGTAACTTTAAATGAAAGAAAGAGACTATACTAACCAATAGAAATTCTTAAGATAAGGTACCAACCAATAATTATAATTAAGGGTGTGTATTTCTATGTTTTGAACCATATAAAGATTCCTAATAGCTTTTAAGCCAGTGTGCTAGCTTTGTGTATTACCACCTAGCACCCATCTCTGCAGAAATGAAGTAAGTAGATAATACCTCTACTCTGTGTGTATACTGGTGTCTGCACACTGGGTAAATGACTCCACTTTGGGACAATATTGGAACAAATTATCTAGCAGGGTAGTACATTTTTCCATACATGGTGTACTTAATTAAGAGCTCTGACATAAGTGCAATGAGAAAAACACTGCAATGGTTTAATGCATTGCTACCCCCAGCTGTCCTGCCATTCCCTCTGCCGGAGGACATTTCTACAACAGAACTCCTTCAGTTCATAGTCTCGCATATTTGCTTTAATTGCCTGTGAACATCAGTTAGCACTAAAATACTGGATTGTGAACCTCAGCTAGTGAGGTATGAAGGAGAAGAATGGGCAGAAGAGTAGCTACAGACAACAGAGCTGCTACATGAAGACCTCTTGTCCTCTACCACTTACACCTACTCCAGTGCTGTTTTCTTTCTTCTGCCATGCAACTGTTGGTGTAGCTGAATGGTGAACTCTTTGCTGAGCCCAAACTAAAAATAACCCAGAAAAAGAAAAAAGCCACATCAGTTCTTGGGTTTGATTCCACATGCCACTCAAAAGTCTGTAATAGAAATGGAGGAATAGCATGGCATTTGGAAAAAGTCGCAGAAAGAAGAACTGCTCTTCAAATCTGCCCTAAACCTGACATCTCCTTAAAATATATACTCCAGCCCAGTGATTTGTCGGGCAGAGCAAATGAATCATTGTGTCATGTAGGAATTTGAACTGAACTAGTCGTTCCTTCAGGTCTTAAATAATACATAAGTAAATCTGCTAGAATTCACAAGTTTTAATGAAGCTGAGAATCTCGTCCTGTATGCAAGAAACAATGTAATGTACCAGCATGCCATGATACTGGCAAAAAATTACTCAAAACATAACATTTTGTTTGACTTGTTTTGCTACATTCAAAATCTCTGTATGTGAAATGCAGAAATGTTGTACTGAATTTTTAGAAGATTCTAACAGTACCCTAGAAAAGCAGTAACAATTAGCAGAAATATTTAGGAAATATCTCATTTTAGGAAACCTCCAATTGTAAGGATTATGAATTTGTTAGGTCTGTTGTTTGTTGGTTTGGTTTCTTTTTTGGTATTATCTTATTAAAGACGGTAAATCTGAGGCAAATTGTAATATATGAACTTTCTTCAAAAGCTTATCACCCTTAATGTAGGAAGCAGCGATGTACTGCTTAAATTCCAAGATGTTAACTAACTATATGTACAGTTGATCTACTTAAGCATTCATTATTGTTTTTTTTTTCTCAATAAAACAGTTTTCATTTCCCCTTAAACAAACAACAAAATAAACAGCCAGACAGTCAAGCATATTCCTGGCACAGAGCAGATGCCTTTTTCCATCCCTAGGCAGTCTATTGATTGTATATTAATTAATTCCTGTAGCCTACTTTCTAAAATGTACTGTGGGATTGTTGATAGAAAATATCCCAGTAGGCATAAGGTATTCATTTAATTATTTAAAATTTGACAACATCTAAATTTTCTACAGTACTTAGATGCAATTACCACTATAAACAAAAATTACTATGTTCAAGTAAAACTATTTTATACCTAGAACGAGGTTTTTTAGAAGCAAAAATGCTGGTTTTAAGCAAAGTACGGAACGGCACTCACACAAAAATTTTCTTAAATCATTAAAAAACACCCAAGCAGAATAAATTCAGTACTCTAAAATATTCTTTGAGTTTTACTCTACGAGATTGTACACATTTCTGAACAACAGATGGCTTTGGTACATCTATAGAAAAGAATAAATTAATGAAAACACAGTAACTACTAGATTGCAGCTTTTCTAAAGGTGGGGTTTTTTTCCCCTAACTGAATGACAAAAGGCATTTTGGAGCCTTTTAAACACTAAAGGTCTAAAACTCTTCAAGTAAATGATCAAGCTTATGTTAATATAGTATGCAGTATGATCTATACGCTTCATTTAACTTTGGGGAGATAAGTATCATTGCAGGCATAGATTGACTAGATCATATCAAGATACTATAAAAGTATCTTGTCAAATTAGGTTTATACCCGGTTCCTACAGGCCTGGCTCTGCACTGCAGCTGCCGCTGCCCAATTCTGCCACATCGCTTTTCAGCAACAGTGAAGTTCATAACAGAAGTTATTTTTCCCCTGCTCTCTCCCAGCACATTTTATTTCTGTGTCACAGTTATCCCCTGCTCCTACCCCTCCCTCGCCTTCAATCTGGATAAAACTGCCCTGAGACAGTTTTATAACCTAGTCCATCAATATTATTCAATTATTCTTAATTAGAGGTTATTTTTAACCCAGATTGTTTCTGTGATGAAATTTACAGCACAGCTGAACAAACAGTTTTTGCCTGTGCTAAGGGTGTGTAGAGAGTTCCTGAGAAGGAGGTTGTGGTGGGAACTTTTTAATCCAGCCCAATTACTAAAGAAAATGTATTGTGGAACTACAAATAAAGTAATTTAAAGTTATTTGACAATATGGTATCTATAAGAACACAGACCTCAAAGATGTATTTTAAGATGGCTCTGTACAAATCTACATCAGAAATCATGCTATTTGATCCCTTGTCTTTCATTTAAAAGACAAGGCTGCATTTCATATACAATTAAGTCTTAATTAAAAATAACTATAATTTGCCTAAGTTGATAAAGAATAAATTATTGCAGTCAAATAAAGCATTTCTTAGCTCAGAAGAAACATACTGAAAATACAATCAACTGAATATATTCAGTGCTATTACAGTGAACAGTGCAATTGTGCACGCCCCGAGTTCTCACTGTACGTAGGCGCAGAGCCCTCTTTCCAAATGACAATACCATCAGATCGGCTCAGAAATTGTCGCAGATAAAGCATTTTCTTTTGACCGAGCAGGCAATCAGATCCTTTCTAGATCTTGTATTACGAAGTGGCTGCACAAAAGGAGATTTGATACGTAAAACCACATTTCCAACCCATAAAACCAATTTGGGCTTGGGATTTGGGTGTATACCTGCAAACATTTTAGTTAGTGGCTCAGGTAAACTGAACAGTTCTTTGAAGACACAGAAACTCTTTGTTAGATTTTTACACCTCTAATAAGGGTTAAGAGGTAGCTGGTCAATGCAGTCATTGCATTTGACACAGGTAGTACCACTTTGAAAACATCACTACAGTTATTGATTTGTCTAGATATGTACTAAATAACTTGTTATAGTATAGTTCAACTTTGATTGAGATTTGCAGAGTTTTTAATCAACTTAATTTGTGACTGCCTCTATAGACACAGACAACCAGAGTTACCATGTGCTGACATCCAAGCTGACCTCCTTCTATCTGTTTTATCCCAGCTTCCTGTTCACATTCTGAAACTGTCCACATAAACCCTTCTATGCAGTATTATTTGAACCTGGGCTCATTTACACAAATGGGGATATAGGTTAATATCCAATTTTACTTCAAGCCAAACTTGAACCACAGCTACTGTTTCCCATATGTCAGAAATTGATGGTTACAATTTGTATTCATTTAAAATCAGAACAAAGTGGAAGCCGCTCAACTTTTCCATCTCTTTTTTTTCTCCATTCCTCTTCCCAGCCATTGTGTACGATTCAAAGTAGATTCTAGACAGAAGAAAATTACATATTCAACCAGTGAATAATTCATACTAGATTTGCTGTTTCTATTTTAAAACACTTTCAAATAAGACCTGGGTTTACAGGTCTAGCAAGTAAGGATGCCCTTTTCACCACAGGCTATCCACTGGTAATTAAATCACACCAGTAATCCGATACAGCGTTACGTCTTTACTAGTATGATGGCACTGTCACAGATGTTTTACATCCTAGAACCTGCAGTAAATTAAAAAGTCCTTGGAGGCCATCACTACTTGACCTCTTGGTCTGTTTGCTGAATTCCAGGCAGAGTAAAAGACAATCAGTTCTACTTTCAGCAACCACCTGCATGCTAGCACAGTGTCCTGTTAATGCTTGCCTGCATTTCCCCTGGTCCTTGGCAACTACGGCTCTAGAATTGTTCCTACCTGAGAAATCTGAGATAGTTGGTAAAAACTCAGGGAGAGGCAAATTGACAACAGACAGTCGTAATTTGAAAGAGAATTAAACTATAGCAAGCTAACTTCTGAATTAGATAATCCTCACACATGCTTAGTATGCTTTCCCTTTTGTGCATTGTCTTCATAAGTTTAATTTGTCCCAGCTTTATAGGATGTTTTCATGTAGGCAAGCCCTTTGAATGTGGTCTTTCTCATCCTGAAGCTGTCTTCACATCTGCTTCTGGTAGATCTGGATATTCCCCTTTGTGTCCTTGTGGACAGGAGGATGGACTTTGATTTGCTGTAATGGAACACAGCAGAGCCATCAAGACCCCTGTATGACCACCACCACTGCCCAGGCTGGGAAGGCGTGTGGTTCTCAGTCACAGTTGGGCTAAGGCCATCACATGATGCTTTTCAGGATCAGCCAATTCACAGGGCCAGCAAGTCTACCTGACAGTCCTCCTTGGCACACTTCATAACTCAAACAGCAGCTCACTTGTCCCATCATCAGAAATATTTCAGTTGTCAATTCATAAACTGCCCATGACCATGGACGGTATATTTGACCATCCAAAACAGAAATGACAGACCATGGGGTCAAACTGAACGTCAGTTTATGTTTCCCTGTTGGCTTCTTGTAGATGTTTCTTTCTATAACCAGAACAAAGGAAAAATTAAGCCTTTTCTCTTTGCATTTCCATTTTCTAAAAATTAATATTTTTATCACCTCTTCTGCTACCTTGTTTCTATACTTCCTCCTCAAGGTATACCTACTGTCAGCTGCTAGACTCATGAAGTTATTGCTAGCTGGTCTGGCTGAAAACAAACCCATTTTTATCCATACATATATGCGTTAAGTATACATAGATGCATAAAAGTGATGTTCTTTCAGCTGGATCAGTTCACTGACCTGCTGCATCTGTGTGGCTCCTGGCATAAGGGACAGCTTATGTTGTCAGATGATGTCAGCAGTAACCCCTGAGCAGGACTAAGCCCAACCTTGGATGGCAGCAGCTGCCAGACAAGTTTGGCTGGGTCAGGAAACTCCACCTGAAGCTACAACTGCAGAAAAGATCTGGGCTTGCAGCCCCTTGCTGGGACTCACTTCCCCATCCCATCCTTCAGCCCAGGCTTTCCCTGCCTCCGTGAGAAGCAGGCTCAGGGGATTGAAGCAGCAGAAAATGATTTACCTGTGTTGTAGGGTTAGTTTATACTACTTGGTGCTATGAAGCAGGTCACTGTAACATCAGAGGAGCACCCAGACGGGTTCAAGGGGAGGCCTGGAAGCATGCTGGGAGGGAGGCAGCAGGACTGCAAACCCTTAGCTCAGTTTAGCTGCTTTACAAAATTCACACTTCCAGCAGGTTGAAAAAGCAAGGGCTGGGGACTGGTTGGGCAGCTGTGCATGTGTGCCATGTTCCCCCGCTTCTCCCAAACCCATCTCTAAGTTCAGCTACCTGGTAACTACATCCATGCTGCGACAATTCAGATTGTACTTTTTAAAATATATTAATCGAATAGAAATACAGCTCTTCTGTGTTGATAAGACCGTATTTTCTACTATTTTACTGATACATTATGAGAATATCACTAGCTTGCTGAGCACAATCTGGCTTACAGTATGCTTTTGCAGCCTGATGATGTTGCAAGTGAACGTACTGTTGCTTTGATTTTACACTGGTATTTAACTACTGTTTTTAACCCAACACAAAAACACAGAACACACACACACACAAAAACCCCTGTATGTCCTGGCAGATCCGAATTTTAGGGACAGAGCCAGGACTGTATAGAAGGGGATGCCAGTGTGAGTGTGAAGGATGTCAAAATAGAGAGCAAATGACTGATGCAATAGGATTTCTTTTGATCCTGCTTCTGTATCATTTTTTGAGCTGAGTGCAGATAAGCAATGTTGTGTTAGAACAGAACCTGGGCTTTCAGGCTATGGTAACAAGGCATCAATGTAGAAAGATCAAAATATATGTTGGACAATAGCTGTTACATTTGGATTAGACAAAACAAAGACACTTCGATTGCACTTTTTACTTAAATACATCAAAGTTAACAAATGCAACAGTATCACTATTTTAGAAGCAGTGGAAAAATTAAGTATGAAATTGGTGATTTGGGCAGTGTGTTGGCCTGGGACCACTGATGGTTCTTTCTGTGCACCCCTGTTGGACTGGCAACAGCTACAAAAAGGGTTATTGTCTCGTCTTCAGCCCCTGCTGAATTTACCGGACTGCAAACAGCTGTGTTAGCAGGATCTTGCCATGCTGCACTGTTCAAGAGTATTTTGTCTCCATCTTCATCAGATACAGAGATGCTACTAAGGGAGGGGAGAAAAAAGAAAAAAAAAAAAAAAAAAAAAAAAAAAAAANAAAAAGAAAATAAGAGAAGTGAGAGACTTTCCATCTGAGTGGGACTTGGCAGGTCTGCTGAAAGCTTCTGAGAAGGCCCATACTGCATTCCAGGTGGTGGGAGAGCAGAAGGAATGCTGTACTAACTCTCCCTCCATCCAGACTGATGTCCAGAACAGATTTTTCACTGCAGATGAAATGGCAATATTCTGCCATGTAACTGTGTTCTGAGGGGCCATTAAACATTTTTTTACTTCATATTAGAGTTAAGAGGTAAGTCTGGTCTGTACTGTTACAAAATTTAACTACACAAGAGCTGGAAATACTGCTCTAGCAGACATTTTTACAGTACACAAAGGAACATAGTTGCTGACGGACAAAACCTTGCCATAAAACTATATGATGCCAGTCTTCAAGAAGTTATGATACAATCCATCACTATGTAAAATATTTGAGACTGCAATTAGTTTTGCAAATCCGCAGAGCTAAAGTGAATGAATAAAATGCCTGCTTAGGCTTTAACTCTGAAATGCTGACTCTGCATTTTAACTTTAGTCACTAGAGCTTCAGTAACTGCTTTCCGATCTGTGCTTAGAGAGTAGGGGAAGGAATGCATCCCATCGATGCATGACTGAATTCTCAGGGAATTTGGGAATTGGAACCTCTTTCTGATCCAGGCAATTAACCAAAATTTCAAGTCTTGGCAGCTGTTTGTTTCCTGAAAGAAGGTGATTATATGACCATGGCAGCCAAATGACAGTGCAGAGAGAGTAGTAAACCTCTCTTAAATTCAGATTCTGAGTAATGAGCTCGTATTTTTATACACAAGAAAAAGATAGGAAGAAAGATCACTCAGGACTGCTCTTGCATACCTTCACAAAATTCTCACTAGCTAGAATGGCAATAAGCTGCAGTTCTCTCACAGCTATTTTCTGTAGCTAAAATAATGGTACATATGCTCATAAGTCTTCAATGCAGAAAAGACACTAATACTAGTAAGAACAGAGTAACTCATACACAAACACCCTCGGCAAGGAGGAACCTGTAATCAAGCACTTATTTTTTCTTCTTCAGCCCTCACTGTCTTCAGGTACAAAAAAAATTGTTAGTATAACGAAGATAGATACGAGACACATACTCTCTCACAGTGAGAGCCTTTCCCACAATTTAGCAAGCATACTCAAAGATGTTGTAAATAATGTAGAAACACTGTGCTTCGAGCCCTTACAATTTCAGTCCTTGGATATCTCAGTCTATTACAAGTTATATTTTTTCCACTGTTGTAAATACGCGAACTGAGGGATTGGTTCTTGTTAAGACACTGCCAGTAGAGAGGTTTCAGCCTTGGGGGGTTATGAACTTCAAATCAGGAATAACTAAGGTCTTATATTAGAATTATGTGAACATTTAATACCTTGTAAGTGCTTTGAATTGTGAACTAAAGAGCACCTGAAGACCTGCCCATCCACCTACCAGATACTACTTAGTTATATGAAATCCTGGCTGACGTTTTACAAGTAATTTCAGAAAAGTTACACATCTGGAATAAAATTTTAAGTGAATCAAGTATGAAGAACTTTTTAAGCTGCAGCTTGTTTGACATTTTTTCAAGCATCTGAAGCGTCTGTTATTAAATGCAGAGCTAACACCCACAGTCTGGGGTTTTTTGAGAGCCTTTGGTGCTTTGAGTAATAGTGCCAGGGAAGGACTTAAAGAACAGAGTTAGATTGCTAAATGTTACTTTTTGGAGGGTAAACAACCTCATAATGATTTTCAGATTCAAATGTGGCTGAGTTCAAAAGCTAATAAAGATTGTGATACAACCAGATCATATACTAACCCACACAGTAATTGCTGTTTAATGCCTGTGTTTCAGAGGTGCTTTTGAGACTTACGGTCAAAAATAAGACTGCAATACTCTCACAGTATTCTATCTTCAGAAGTTACATGCAGTAGATTGTTAAATATTAAGGAGATAAGAATGAAGAAATAATCGCTTAGGACTAGTGGGGCAAATGCATTGTTTTTCTACACATTGATTTTAACAAAATAACCAGCACTTGATCAGCTAAATTGGGTCAACAATAACCACGACAGTGAACATGTGTAAAAGGATTTAATTTTAAGATTTATCAAGCAAGATCCCAACGTTTACAAGGAGATGATGGAGTACAGGATAGTTTTTTTCAGGATTTCCTGGTGTCTGAGAAGATAAAAAAGATGGGAATGGCAAAATGCTTATACTAGAAAAAAGTGTTTCTGTGTGAAGAACAGTATCAGGGTACCTTAAAGCCAGTAATACTAATTCATTTTCCTTTGCATTGTTGATATTTGAGGATGAAAAATTATTAGTATTCTTATCTATCCAGAAAAACATTTAAAGATGTCTAGTTTTAAATGTTTTCAGTGCTATTTTAATATTTTTAGTATATAGAACAATTACTGTAGTTTTGTGATAACAATTATTAGCTAGTTGTAAGACAATTAATACAAAATTGTTTAGATCTTATGACATCACTTGCCTATTTTTTTGAATTTTGAAACTGAAGATTCTTTTCTGAGTTGAGCCATAATAAATGCAGCATATGTGTGTTGTCTCGCTATTATGTTTATGTAAAAATAGATGTACCACATTTACCTTGATTTAAGATAGGAAGATTACAGGTGAGTGAGCTTCCTTGCTGTTCCCATGCTTAAATAATGCAGAGAAAATGGCCTGGGATCTAATTTTCCCTCCTTACTGAATTGTGGTCATGACAACCATCTGTACAAGGATAAGCTTTACAGGATTGTCTTGTTCAAGGGTATCATTTTGACGTTATGTTCTGTGATACAATAAGGTAATGGAAAATAATACTGTGCAGCAGTTGGTGCTCTCATCTACATATACTGCTGACTTACACTTCTGTTTTTTGTGTGTTTTGGTTTGCTTGTTTAATTTATGTGGCCAATGTGGCAAGAGAAGTATATAAACATAATAACAGCCTTTAAAAAATACGTTAACATTCAAGAAAAAGGACATTGGCTAAGGGAAATGCCACTGTTTCTGACCCTTCAAATTCATCCATCTCATATTTAATTTTTGTCTGCTGTGCCAGTAGGGCAAGATAGAATTTTAAAAAGCTAAGACTTTGCTTTTGCACGTCTCTAGGGCAAGAGCTTGCCTAACAGTATGTGGATGAAAATAAACAGAGGTAAAGACAGTGCCAGATTGTTATTCTTTAGCTCCTTTCTGAAACACAGCTATTAATACAATGAGATGGAATAAAGCTGAACACATTTATTACTAAGCAAAATCTGATACATAATCAAAGATTGTTTTTTTCCCCCCGAAGCTTCTACACAAGAAAGCCCTTACCAACACTGGAGGGAATGTAATTTAATTTGGCTTCAGTCACTCTGCACCTCAAAGTACGTACATAATACATCTGGAATTGAAAACACAACAGGAGAGATTGCTTAGACTGTACATTGAAATACTTTTTAGGCATTACTGGAAGGCAAAAAAAGAAAGTAAGGCAGGAAAGTTCATTCTAAAATCATGACATAGAATCTTGCCATATGTTAACAGAAGAAATAACTTGTTGTTTTACTACTAGCACTGAATAGAAAGCGACAAAAATCCTAACTTGCTCCAATCAGATTAATAGTACACATCTCATAGTTTAGTAATGGGAATTGTGTGTTTAAACTAGTTTTTTTACTATTGCTGTTGATTTCTTTGCACCACATATGCCAGTAAGAACAAGGATCTTCCTGCTGCAAATGCAGGTTTGAGCATTTTAACTTGAAAACCATTTGTAAAGGATCATTTGTGCATTTCCAGTAAGATCCCCAACCCTGTAATAATCTGGTTGCATTGGGGAAAGGAACAATGCAAGTGACTCTTACAGTGCAAACTTCTCCTTGTGGAGTACAAGTTGTTGAACTTGTCACCTGTATTTACGTATTCCTCAGCCATTTCATTTACTTGGTCTAGTAGATGGATTGGATCAGTAGGAGTCACACAGTAGCTGCTTTAAAAGAGGTTTCCTGTCAGATGGACATTCAGTGACCTGCTAAATCAATTAGGAATAGGATGCTATAATATGAGTTACTAAATTGAGGAGATGGTGGGCAAGATGTATATGTGGAAGATACATGGCCTGGAATCTTCTGAGCTATCAGCAACAGATAGCCTTACAGGATTTACAGTTTAAAATGGTTTTATTAGGTGTTTGGCTATAAGCTCATATTGTACTTCTCCAATACTACAGGAGAAAGATACTATGTGGAATCTAGGTTGTGGGTGAGTACTGATGCCGTCTGCTGTTTGTAGTAATATAGCTAATGGTAACAAGCTTTAGGAGGTACATTCTGGCCTAACTAGTACAATCCCTGAAATAGCAAACTAATCAGTTGATCAGACCCTAATTATTCTTATATTCCATAGAGATTCCTTGTTTCTTTTCATGCTGCCCTCAGATAATGCTGTTCCAGCAGCAGCTCCAGCTTTGTGACAAGCCGTGCTTTATGGCTAGGACTCTGCAGCTCTGTGGTGGGGTTACACAAACTGCCCTTGGGAGCAATATCCTAAGGACGAGGAAGGCAGAGCTAGCACACATCTTACTGGTCAGGAGCTTTTGTGCTGGGCTGTTTTTTTTGTGTTTGTTTGGTTGGTTTATTTGTGGTATGTAAAATGAGGCATTTATGTCACAGGGGAGTGATTCTACTTGGAGAAGTTTTTAAGTAATTTCAAAGATACAGCAGGACAAAACTGGTTAAGACCCTCCTTGTAGTGAGGTAACTTGTGAAGGAGCCAATTATTGATGTTTAATCATGTTAATTCTGTGGCTGACTAGAAAGTAAAACTTTTTTTTTTTTAACTTAGCTGAACACTAGTTCTTGTACCAGTGTTGTGATTGGAAAAATGAAAACTTGCTGCTGTTCGTAGTATATGAAAATCTGTGAAGAGCAGCCAGGGGCCTTTGTGCTGTGCAAGTCTGTCTTTAGCAGCAACCCATCATGACTACTGAACAGTGTCGGTTAGCACATCCAGGGAGAATTAACCCTTAAAATTTCTACTTATCCGGTGACGTATTTTCCACGGCTTATCCTGGGAGGGAAGGCAGCTTTGAGAATTTGGGCAATGTGAGCTGGTCAGAGCTGGGAATCCAAAATTCACTCTCCA
>VXBW01002601.1:16052-33617 GCA_013400375.1 Thinocorus orbignyianus
CCTGGAAGAAATAGAGTTCTGATGCATCAAAACTGTTCAATGTACAGAAAGTGGGACAAACAGGGGATTTGCTTTTACTGCTTGAATCAAAATGCGGTAGATGCAGTGGAAAGTGATGAAGAATATGATCTAGCTTCTACATGGGAACAATGAAGCTAAGTAAACAGCCTGCTGCCTGAGTGGGGTCATTTGAGAAATTGTTAAAACCTTGGGTGGCACAGACAATGAAAAAAGAGATTCAGTCTCCACTACTACTTTTGGTCCAAAAAATCTATGGGGTATTTCATAAACCTAGTAAGTAGTTCAGGACAAGCAGTGGAAAGGGCCTCTTCTTACTGCAACAAGGACTCTATGACTTCAGATATCATGGATCCTAAAAGTCCTTACAGACTCAAGGGGAAATAACTTAAATTTATGCGGAAAAATTTAAATACATGTAAGTGTCTTATATATAGAAAAATTAGCTCTGACTCAAAAAGTTCCTTAACTGAAAATTGCAGAGATTCTGGGAATAGTTGGGAAGTATCATGTCCTGTTTGCCCTGTTCTAGTACTCTTTCATCACTTAAACTTCTGCCTTGGGGCACTCTTAAGAAAAGGCAGTAACTCAGTATGGCAGACCTTTGAGGTTACACTGGCTTTTCTTACAGTAATAGGTGTCTGGCATTTTGTGTCCTTTGCATGTCACTAAGGGAGTGCCCACCTAATTCTTGGAGTTCATGAGTGGTTTTGGAGTGGTCCCTGATCTTATTGATCATTCAGGATTTCAATTTCACCTTAATAAGATAGAAAGAGTATCAAAGACAGGCACATTCCAAACCACAATTGTCATTTACTTTTGTAGTGTATGCAGTTCAGATTCAGGCTGGATCTAGATTCATATTTAATGAGTAAGCTAATGAATTACAATTGAAACAGAAATCCAGTTCCTTCTAACTTACAGAAGTAAAATTAAATTCCCTTAGTATGTATTATGAAGCATTGTAATCAGAAAAGAAATATAGCTGCATTTTTCTTCTCTTTCAAGAAGTACTTTCTTTTATGTGTTTGATTTTGGTTTTTTTTTTTTTTAATTCCTTTATAGAAAGATTTTTCCTTTCATCACAGCTTTCTTTTGTTAACTCAGTTAATTAGAAAACAGATGAGCAAGACACTTTCCTCTAAATATACTGTCTTCCATGAAGATCCCAGTCTGTTTGCATTGATTAAATAACTATTGTTTTCACTGTACTGTGTAAAAATTACATTCATCAAGTTCTGAAGTGTACAAAGTGACTTCACAATTGCAGAACTTGTTGCTTTTGGTTTATAATGATTTTGACCACAACTGAAATATTTTTTTCCCTGTTGCATTTATGCTCTGCTGCTTTTCAGAATAGTGAATAAATAAGTATTTCTATGTCTTTGGTGGTGGAATTATACAGTCATCTTATCACAGAATTTTATTTTTTTTTTAGTTTTACTTTTGTAGTAAAAAATCAATTTATTTGTATTGACAGATGACCAGTGAACATCAAGTTGTTCTAAAGTCTTTAATTGAATGAGATGTGAGAGATATGGATACTTGTGAAACTTCAAGGTTCTTATGGTGTTATATGTCTCAACCTTGTTGAGGAAGAAAACACAGGTAAGAGGATAACATTTTACTGCTGCAAGTTTAGCACTGTTGATTCTCTTGTGGTTTCTATGAGACATATGAACAAACAGCCCTTGGTATCAGGCTGTAGTTCTGGGCAATTATTACTTGTTCTGAACAGGTTCTAATAAATATGATTTTTACTACACACCATTTTAGACATGTTCTGCGTGTATAATTAAATATTAACAGTGTACTTTAACTTACATTCTTCTTTCTTTTTGCCAAAAATAGGTCTTTTGATTGCTGTCAGTGAAAGAGAAAAGTTGGAATTTATGACATAATCAATATTTAAATCAATAATGTTCTGTAGTCATTTCACATCAACTGCAGTGACAAACAGAGTTTTACCTAATGCAAAACCTGATATAGTGTGCTAAAGAGAAGAAAAAAAGCTTTGGGCAATATAAGGTAAAGGTGATGATATGGAGCCGGAAGTTAGCATAGAAACACTCTTTTATCTCAAGTGGCTTTGGACCATTATAAATTCGAATGCTCAAACATTTGAATTTAATTTCTTTATGCAACGATGTCAAAACATTTCAATTAACAGCATGAATATTGTGTGCAGTCTTGAGGTAACTTGCAAAAAAACCCCAGCCCGCTGCCATGAAAATGTGAAAACAGCAGCAGCACAAAAAGAAATGTTGAGAGTGTATTCTTCAGAAGAATAAAACCTACAGTTAAGTATTCTTCTGTATTTTTTTGTAGGCATACTCTAAAACTGGATTATGGGAGTCAAGTTTAGCAATGTCCTTTAGAAATCTGGACGGAACACAAAAGTCTGCTTCTCTCATGAGCCTCTGCTTTATGTCTTAAAGGCATAGAGATTGCAGTTTAAGCAACTCACAATCAGTAGAAAAACCTCCAGGGACAGTCCAAATAAGTGTACTTCCAAGGTTATCTATTAATATTCATTCCTTTACTAGACAAAAAACCAAACTCAGTGTTATGTTTTGAGATAGATTTACAAAAGTAAAAAAATCTGTTTCGACCCTCAGCTGTATTACAACCCTTGTATTTATGCAGACACATATTGCATCAGCTTGAAAAGTCAAGAGGATGTGTGAAATATGAGAAGTAGAATGTACTTTTCCTACCAAATCTTCATGCCAGTTTGTCACATGACCAGTTTTTGGCATAGCATTGCTAAGATGAAAATAATACCTCCATGGTTGAGGGAGGTGATTATGCCCCTCTACTCCGNTTCATCACAGGATCTTCACAAACTTCACTCACATCAACAAATAAAATTTTCCCCACACCAGAATCAAAATAACATCATTACAACAAACACAAAGTGGACAGTTTACACTCAATCCCACCCCTCTCCCCATTACCACAATTACGGCAATGAGAATTCCCCATTATCATTCTACTCTCTAACATCCTTCAGTTCACTTTTTGCTCATTGCCTCTCCCAATTGCTATCCTTATCTTCAATTGGTCAGGTCTTATGTTGGGCACCAAAAAGACTGTGATGGGTTGAATTTGGGTAGACATCAGGTTGCCCAGCAAAACCACTCTGTCACTCCCCTATAATTATCAAACAACTTTCCTATTTTATTACTCTTGTATTTTTGAAATCCAAACTTTATAGCCCTTAGTAGTCCACAAGATCTAAAAAGCAGTATTTATCTTATTGCATCTTCCTGTGTGGAGTTGCTAAAAATTTATCTTTTCAGGAGGAATCAGAAGTCTGTGGAGCTTGTGAGGACAGATAGAGGATAAAACCATGCAGGTTTGCAGAGGAATGAGCTCTGAGTCAAGTGAGAATGTTTAATTACGTCTTGGATGCTGTCAGAGCTTAAGACCTTGTCCGGATTGAAGTGAATTACACTGGGATCTCACACAGGGAAATACTCAGATTTCACCAGTCTACTTCTATTTTTAATCTAATAATCTGGTACAAAATCCAGGGTATAAGTGAGACTGTTGGCGTTGAGTTAGTGGTCAATGGATTGCCAACTTCTGCTTCTAGGATGGTAATTTTTGAACAAAGGTAAAATGAAGTTTAACAGGTAGATTTTTATTACCTTGGTTCATGTTTAGGAGGTTTGAACATGGTTGATGGGTTGGGTTGGGATCCAAACCCTTATTAGAGAGAAGTATATGAACCAAAATACACTATGTAGGAAAAAAATTCTCTAGGGCATCAACACTACACAAACCACACATCCCACAGCACACTTTTATGTTTCCATGATGCAGTAACTTAGTAAAGTCTAAAGGAGACAACTTCACTGCAATGGTGGGAACCCAAGATTGTTTTTCCGTGAAGTATTTTATGCAAAGTGGGAGATAACATTTGAAATGGCCTTCTGAATTGCTTTGGATTGGCATGAAGAAGCATATAACAATGGTAGTGGTGTTACCGTGTTCCACATCCTGCTCCAAAAGAATATTGGCAGGTTAGTTGTGCCTATAGCATGCTGTTTACACAGCACATTTACAAGGGAACTATAAAAATCTACATTCTCCTCTTTATTAAAAAGTAAAAGCAACTGCATGGTTGTGTTGACCCAAAGACGTATGGCAAAATACTAAAACAGAACAGAAAACTAGTTTAAAAAACTTAATATACTATACTGTGCACTGTAGAATACCTTATAAAGTTTTAAGTGAACTGTGAAAAGTTTATGCTTAATTTTCCAACTGTTCTTTGTCAGAATTCTGGCCCAAGGTTATGCGTAACTGTGTTATGTCAGGCTTCATGCAGCAGACTTTTCTAAGTTCAGTTTTAAAACTGAAATCTAGCTTTAGGTTTTGACTATAACAAAAATAAGATTCTTATAAAAAAATCCACCATACCAAAATTAAAATACAGAAATGTGTAATACAAATGTATTATACAAGATTTAATTAAGCAAGTGCAAATTGCAGAAGTAGATTACTCTCTCTATTTCTGTAGTTGCATATCTCTAGTAACTCGTTTGACATTTTAAGGTGGTTACTTGCAGTGAGTGCTATAAAGGAGCAAATCTTAGGTCTACTGGAACAGTGATTTAGATTATGTTGGCAAATCAAGCCTACCATCAATAAATGTGGACTTCAGCTCAGATTTCAGTTTGCAGTGCTGACAATGCTTAGTGAAAAAGAAGAGAATCACAGCAGAATGACCATCAAAAGTTCTTGGATCATGCTCCCTGGGTCATTACAGGAAGCTGTCAGCATTGTGCATACAAAGATACCTGGAAGCTGTGGAAAACTAAGAGATTTAGATCCAGAGATATCCAAACTCAACCTTCATTGACATGCAGTGTCTACTTTCATCTGTGCAAACCCCACAAGACAATACAGAAAAGATCTTTTATGAAATATCAAATGCTTACAATATCAGCATTCTTACCTAAATGACTACAGTCTATCAGATATTCTTAGAGAAATTATAGGTGTGTTTTCCATTTCTTTCAGTTTCCTCAGGCTCACTGTTGGATCTTAGACATAGTTTTTTCATCAGGCTTATAGGCATACCCTTCCTGTCCCCCTTTTTTTTCTACCTTTTTCTGATCAGATTTTTTTTCTGTTTCATCCCATTTTGGCTCCACCTGAGCTTATAGGTTTCTGAGAACAATGGACATCTTGGGATGTTTACTTGGTATTTTGGTTCACATGAAAAATTGACACAATTTATGCTAGACCTAGCAAACATCTGTTTTTTCCCAATGTTAATTCCAATCCCTATCCGTGCTATCTTGTAACTGTCAATGCTGCTTACCTTGAACTTTCTGAAAGCCATTCCGATGACCTTTTGTGGCACCAGGAAAATCTGTGTTATGAAGAGAGTACCAATGCCACTTTCATTTGAAAAAGCCACACTTTCAAAAAGGAGGCTTTTTTTCAGAGTGTGTCAGCATGCTTTGAACTAGGGAGTTCCTTCTAGTAAGCTGCAACTTCTGCCAACTGCACTTCCCTCGTTATTGCAAACAACTGAAACAGTAAGCCTGCCACTGCATATTATTTTCTGACGTAAACCAGAAAACAAGCCAAGTTTCAGAACAGACTTCTACTGAGTTTGCAGGAAGAGTGGTAAATTAGGTTCATAAAGCCCTCTTAAGGGTATATGATATTATGCTGGTTTAAGTGGACTTTACAGTGTTACTGCTCCATTGGTTACTCATATACCAGGGGGGTCTGGCACTCTTGCCCATACAGCACACAGCTGCTGCACCCTAGCTGAATTCCACTACATCACAGTGACCTTAAACACATTATTCAATACCGCTTAGCTACCTATTGCTAAAATGGACTCTTTTCCATTGTTATCTACAGTCAATCCAAGTAGTCACAGAGAACCTGAGGCACACAGGAGAACTTAAAGCCCATATTTTTATTCCAATATATGAAAATAAAATTAAATAAGTAGTTTGGACAGCCTGCCTGTGGGGCACTTATGCATCCATGTTGATCTCAGAATCACTCAGTTAACATCAGCTAAGATCAACCATTTCCACCTCAGTTTCAATAGCAACAGTTTAAGGAATAATGTCACATAGTAACAGGGCACTATGAAACTGATGAGATTGTTTCCCAGATCCTCCCTAGAGATCCTCTATTAAGGATCTACCTTCCCCCCTGCCTTAGGAAATCACTTTGGCTGTACACCTCAAAAGAATGGAATTCAAAAATTGCTAAGATACTTGTCTGGAAACCAGCCTCAGACACAGTGCTCAACTGTAACATAGTTCTGGGTAAAAGCTTTTGCTCATGTTCCTGAGGCCACTTGTCTAATACTGGTGGTCTGATACACAAAGCTGTAGAACCATTGCCTGGAAACAGCCCATCATAAATTTATTATCTTGCTTTGTTATCAGAAATTTACTGAATCCAGGAAAATATTAACCATAGAGAGATTATCAGCCTCTATCAGGGACATTGTTTTCACACGTATATTCTTAACTGCCCTCCTGATAGCAAATGTATTGAACCCACCTATTTCACAGCATTACAGTTTAGAAGGAAAAATATTCAGAGTTTATTTTTTCGAATGTATGTATCTGCAATTATTTTCGTGAAAATCTTGAATACTGTCAAAGCTGGTATGTGAGAAGTAATAAAGGTCACCTGCAGGGACAGAAAATAACATTCCTAGTTCAAGAAGGTCAGAAAAAAATACTTCCAGTTCAAGAAGGACAGGGAACTACAGGAGAGAGTACAGCAGAGAACCACAGAGACGGTTAGGGGCCAGGAGCATCCCTCTTACAAGGAAAAGCTGAGGGACTTTGGTATTTTTAGTCTGGAGATAAGAAGGTTGAGGGGGGACCTGATCAACTTAAAACACTTTAAATAGTTGTATACTTAAAGGGTGGGTGTCAAGAGGAAGGGACTAGTCTTTTTCCAGTGGTGTGCAAAGACAGCACAAGAGGAAATGGACACAAACCTGAACATTAGAAGTTCCATCTAAATATGAGAAGCAACTTCTTCACTTTGAACATGGCAGAGCACCGGAAGAGGCTGCCCAGAGAGGTGGTGGAGCCTCCGTCTCTGGGGACATTCAAAACCCACCTGGACAAGTTCCTGTGGAACCTGCTCTAGGAGGACCTGCTTTGGCAGGGAGGGTTGGACTAGATGATCTCCAGAGGTCCCTTCCAACACCATATCGTTCTGTGATTCTGTAATTCTGTGATTCCGCCAGTAGTGAAATAGAAGTTCCATGAAGGTGCAGGGGCTTACCAATCAACAGCATTGGACTTCTAAGACCATGAAGCCTTTCAGATGCAAAGTCAAAAGTAAATGAAAGCAGATGGAAACCAAAGATATTGGAAAGATGAGTTTCAGAGATGAGTGAGTGTCGGCTTAATAGTGGAAATGATCACTTAGATAGTGTGAGGCAACAAGATTTGAGCAGTAGGAATAAGACTATAATTTTACTTTTCTTTAGCCATAAGACTCTTTTTCATTTTAGTAGTTTTAAAAGTAACAATAATCCTTCCATGTAGTCCCTTCCTCCTCCCAGATTCCAAAAATCCCTTCAGTTGTTATTTGTGAAACTTTTTACATTTTAGAAACTGAACTTAGTTTGTCAAAAAACATCTCTGAATAAGAATGAGACTAGTGGCTAACTTAACCCCATGAATATAGCTGAAATCCCCAGTCAGCTGAGGTTTAACTTCTTACCTTCTACTTTCACAGTTTACCTTCTAGAGACAAAATGCAAAATAAACCCAAACCCAAAACCAAACACAAACACAAACACACAAAAATCTTATTAAAAAAAAAGCTTGTAGCCTGTCCTTAATGTTCTGAAAATGAGGGAATAAAAACCCTTTACTACAGTCCAATTTATCAATAAAACATTTCTAAGGAAAGAAAGATTTCCTGAAGTTTAAACTCTACATACTATATACAAACATTCCTCAGTCAGCTGATTATTGAGAACATGACAGCTTTTGCTCCTCCTCCTCTTTCTAATCACAACAAACAAAGTTTTTAGACTTGATTAGAGCTTCCATGTCTTTACTAAGAAGAACACACACAGTAGGACTGAACAATATTTGAAACTTTTTATTTCCAAGGTCTACATGAACCCAAAAAAGAGGATTTAGGCAGGTGATTGTTACCTTGATGTAGAAGCTTTTGAAATCACCAGAAATGTGCTAAGAGACCTACCTAGATTTGGACCAAGAATCTAATGAGTGTGCACTGGTTAAGCAACATGGTACTTTTGCATCTGACATCTGACTATGTATAAAAGCTTTAACTGTGTTCTTTGCATTAAGGACAATTCCTTTGACTTTATATCTTGTTCTTGAGGGTTTCCATGTAATGTTTGTATTATGTAGTGCATAATTGCAACATTTTCACTGTCTGTTTTTTTTTTTTTTTTNTGACCCAGCATTTCTTGGTTGGAAAATGAGATGTAACGCCATTTTTATTGCTGCTAGGCAACTCTTCTTATGTGTTGACTGTTGATTTTCTAAGTCTGTTTTCCTTGTTTCACTGCAGAAGCTATCAGTCTCTATTGGAGTTCAAGGTGTTGTAGAGAAAGCTTTTAATTTCTCCATCTCTGTGAATAAAATACATTCATTTCAAATCGAAGTCTGACTTCTGAACTTTCCTGAATATAAATCACTTTCAGCAATGCTAAAATAATTTATGGAAATTTTACATTTAATTCCTTAGCTTGAGTACAATGTTAACTATATTTCTGGAATGAGCTTTTGTGGTTATAAACAGAAAATCTCACTGTAAGATAGTGTGGGGCTGGCTTTTCTTTTTTATGCAATTGAAATATCCCCCCTAAGGGGTTGTAAATGGATGAAGAGCAGGTGTTTTATTTGGTGGTAAATTGGTAAGCTGATTACTTTGAAAACCAACACAAGCTACTACCAGAAATCATTCCCTTTCAAAAGATCAAGAATAAAGAAGGGGAGTGCAAAACAACAACAAAATATTTTTAATGTTAAAATATCATTCCTTCACGTAACACAGATGCAAAAGTTAGTCAATCTGTACACATAGAGAGAGATACAAGTATTGATTTTATTGCTGCTTAATATATCATTTATTAATTCTGTCTCCTCAGCCCTTTATTATAGAGGGTAATGGAGAGGAAAAAATAATGTAATGGAGTAATTTGGTTCTTTTGTGTCACCATGTTTTTGATGAGACAAATTAAGTTGTCTGTGTGCTCTGCACGGGTGCAAGCCATTTACAGATCAGAGAATCCTAGCTGCTTGTGACCAAAGTCTGGTAATAACATGGATTAAAACTTTTAAATTATGACTCGACAGACAGCTCCTTTTTCCCCCTGTAATAGTCACTTTTCTACCTATTGACATATGATCACCTATTAACATATCATACAAAGTGGATTCTTCACATGAAATCTCAAATGCTCTCGTTTGCTCAAAAAAATCATGTGACAACAAGTCATATAAAAAAGCATATGCCTTGTAGTAAATTTACCATTTAGAAACGTCTATTCCATTAATTGTTTATGTGGGAAAGTGAATCAATTGGCTGTTTTGTTCATAGAAAAGCCATTTTCTGAGCAGAAAAAATCGCCACCATGTATACTTACTTTTCATTACATGAAAATATCAAGGGCAACCAAGGAAATAATGATCAGTCTACCGTTTAGGGACAATACAATCCTAACAGAAAGAGGAACAGTGTACCTATATAAAAGAAGATTTATTTATTATTTTTTATCAAAGTGTGATTTGACACACGCAATTAAGTAACAAAGAAAAAGAGCTCCTGAACAAAACATACTTACAATATAAAAATACAAGCTCCAAGTGTCCTTAAATCCTTTAAAATTATTTTATGCTTCTTAATATACACACTGAGCACATGAAATCCCTCAAAATGTTAGAATACAGGAATTAGCACCACTTACATCATAAAATAAACATAATGCTGATAAGCTACCACATTAAAATAAACACTTTACACTTTATAGTGTACTACTTTCTCCTGGTAAGCAGTGATACTTAAAACAATTTGCAGCTAACGTCTTGGGTTTCCCTTAGGTTGGACTATGAAACAAAACTGACTGGGGTCACTTGATCAATAGTGCAATAATTCACATGTGAACTTAGTTAATTTGACATGTATTTAATTAGAAGCCTCTGCTTTATTTCTTAGATCATTCTGAGTTGATCTACCTATTAAATTCATGTTGTCTAAAGTAGTTACCCAGACTATAGGATGGATCTTAGAGGAATACCTCAAAAAAACCTCAAAAACCAGCCAACAACAACAACAAAAACAACAACAAAAAACAAACCAACCCCCCCCAAACAAACAAAAAAAAAAGAAAATATTTGCTGAAGTCTAGGTGGAAAAAAGAAATCAAATCCTATCCTGTTCTCTGTTAATATATAGGCTTTCTCAGTAATCAGCTTCTAACACAGAAATAGGGATGTTTTGGGGACAAAAGTTGTTGAAAGATTCTGTGCGACATTGCAGAGAGAAAGAGGGAACAACTTCTAGGGAAGCCATATCACCAGTGGTTAACTGATTTTTAATAGTAAGTAGTTCACTGACCAACAGTAACATGAGTCAAATGCTTGGCCCCCAAAGAGTAAGAAACAGGGCTTGACAGCGATACTTACAAACTTCAGAATGACACCGTGGTGCCCAGATTTTGTGGGTAAAGTGCCTTGGGACCCTCAATGACCCTCATTAGCTTCTCAAGATGATTTTGGTTGCAGGTGTCACTTCATGGCCTTCCTCATCTCCACGTCTCTGTCTCCTCATCTCCACAGCTGCGATGCTTTCCTGTTCCTTGGTGAATTGCTGGTGTCCCGCACCAGCAGCAGTAAGATATCACCTGACTCTTCAGCAGGCAATGTAACAATATGACAAAGGGTAATGGTTTTAAACTGAAAGAGGTGAAATTTAGATTAGATATAAAGAAGAAATCCATTACATTGAGGGTGGTGAGATATTTTCACGAGTTTTCTGAAGGTCAAAGCTGGGTTGGATGAGGTTTGAGCAACTTGCTTTAGTGGAAGGTGTCCCTGTCCATGGCAGTGGGGTTGAAATAAAATTATCTTTAAGGTCCCTTCCAACTGTAACCATTCTTTGGTTCTATGATTCTGCGATTCCAGAGAATTGACACAACCACAGCTAATATCATTAGATGTCATAGAGTATGAGATTTTTTGCTACTTGAATACATTGCTGTCTTCTGAAAACATGAATAAATCGCATACAGAAGAATAGTATCATAAGAAGTATTTTTGGAGGAAATTAATTGGTGGCATTTTTTTCTTTTAATTCAAATTATTAAATAACCAATAAAACATTAAACCATAAAATAACACAAATTATCAAGAATAATACTTTTTCACTTGTTACGTTTTGAGATTCTTCGATCCTTTCCTTTCAATGACTACAAAGGCCCCTTGATGATGTTTCTTCTTTTTAAACTGTTTCTTACTTCATGTTTAAATTAAACTGATGGGGTTTACCATATGTAGCTCCATGCTAGAAATTTTTAGAAACTAATTTTCTTTTCCAGTGCTGAGGCTAGTTGATAGATTTAGTAAATTAGAGTTAATAAATAAGTCTAGTCTTAAGCGTATTATGGATAATCCATTCTTACTGAGTTAAATCAGGAAATTTATACTATTTATACTATTTTGCACTACACGAGTCTCAAGAAAGTTCTGTGTTTCAGCACAAGCCACATATTTACATACCAGAAAGGCAAGTTTTCAGATACACCTTCCATATGAACAACTTTTTTTATGAAGCTAATAGGTATAACTTTTATGAAAGAGACAGGGTAACATCACTATCTTAAAGTAGGCACCTTTTGTCTAAGACATACTGTACAAACTTCTTTCCTAGACTCCACTCAGTATATCAGTCCTTTATCGTCTCTAGACCTCTCTCAGACCTGTAAATATTAATCTTATGGTGTTAATGATTAGGGTATTAGGAAAATAAAATATTGTCCTTTGCTGTGATCAAGCAGGTTTTGGTGATGAGAAGTACTTCAGGGGTCACAAACAACTTTTAAGTGCATAGAAGTAAAATATTCAAAAATTCTGTGTTTTTTCTCCTCCCTCCCAGGCCCACTACCTGTTTTCTCCTTGCTGCTTCTTAAGGAGAAATCATTTAACATCAGTTATGTAAGAGCTACAGAAATATTCTGAAGATCTGTACAATTAAAGACTTTATTATTTACTGAACTCTGTCTCAATTTGCATTCAGCTTGTATTCTCCTTCCACTTCCACTAGGTAGCGTGTCAGCATGACACTGACACTGATAAAATGTTTTGTTTATCTTTATGCTCTAGAACACCAACCATCACTGAAAGTGCGGAAACAAAAAAATAAATGGAGAAAAAAATATCAAACCATACATATTTGACATGTTTGGAAGCTGCTTTACTTTCTCAAAGTTAGCTACTGTTCTTATAAATATAGCCATATCTTTCTGCATGAAAAATATAAGCATTGTACCTCTGTTTCTCCACAGGACGTAACCTTAAAATAGCAGAACTAAATTATTTCAGACCCACAGTCAGATATTCAACTGGTATAGATGATAAAGGTCTACTTGTTTTTTACAGTAAATAGTCTCCCAAAGCAATAAGAAACAGCAAAAGAACTGAAAACTTGCTACATTGAAACCTTTGAAATACAGAGACAGTTAAATTCTGGCTTCGACAACCAGTACTTCGTAGCAGCAGTGCTGCTTCTCTCTGATTTTAAGAGGGCTGTGGGGAAGTCTGCATTTCTGAAATGCTCAGTGACACTGACGTAGCAGAAAAAATGGAAAATGTGCAACCTTAATCAGCGTATTTAGATGAGAAAGGCAGCTTATTCTTTTGTACTGGTCTCATAAAATCCACTAACCGCTAATTTAATGTGTTTTCAGACCCTAGGGGATGTGTTTGCCTTCTAGTACATACTTTTTCCAGAATAGAGCATGCTCAAACTGATGACCAATGTAGCTCAGTTGAAAACGACATTCTACTGGAATCTGAAGGTGCTTCACCTTCCAGTTCCAGACTATAGGAAATATTTTGTCCTTCACATTCCTTCTGTTTACGTGTATCACTGTCAGTTAAAACACTCTTTTTTTTTTTTTTTGTTCTCTGCTCTTCATTCCAATAGTACATCATGCTTTCCTTGATGATGAAGCATGTTGCAGGACGCCAGTCATACTTGCTTTCTTTCTTAAAGCTTGAATACCATTTGCAAGATAAATAAGGCTGATCTATTATCTCATGAATGTTGTACACTGGTGTCCACATGGGTGTGTCACAGGGCCCTGTTAAAAGGGCTTCGTGCTGAGAAAACAGTTGTCTCATCTCAACTTATGTTTTCCCTGCAGACAGACTTAAACTTCAGCAGTGGAAACATCAAGATAACTACTCCTAGAAAAAAATATTCCTTCATGGTTCCTGGCATAGGTCAAGGAATGATTTTCATTAAAATAATGATGTTTGTCCTTTCTATGCCCCTGTTTTTTCTAAACCACCTTGGCCCAGTTAGACGTACCCAGTTACTTTGAAAGAGGCTATAAACAAAAAAAAAAAATACACTTACATTAAAACATTCTGGACTCCTGTGGATCTCTGTGGGTGAACTCTCCACATCCACAATTTTAATTCCCAAATATTCATTTTTAGGATTATAAAATTTATGAAGATTGTCTTACAAAATACGTATTTAGTGGTTTTGCCAGGTGAATACACATAATATGAAAACGTAAGCATGAATTTGACAGTAAGAGAGCTTGGGCCATTTCCACTTTACTTACTAGCAATTCCTCCTCCATCACATTTGATAGCTGGGAGTAGACAGCTGTTTGTATTAGGTGACATTTCATCTATTTGTGGAATGCATTCACAAAACCAACTTAGTTGATTCACATTCAATAACTCTGTGCTTGGATGAGGAAAATTACAACTCTGCTCCATTCCAGAGGAGGAATTTCCATCACACAAAAAGAAGACTAAAGGAAAATACTGTTCAGATGAAACTTGCATAATGTGATAGTACCTCAGACTGATTACTGTTCATTGTAAAAAGAGAAATATAGAGAATAGGGTTCCACTAGACTGAGGACAGATATATGAACACATGCTTCCACAAAGTATGTAACTCAATGTATGTAACTCAATAAACCATATCTCAGAGGTGGTCAGTAGAATATATAGGCAGTTGTATTTGCAGGTTGTATCAAACTATTGAGGGGTCCAAGATTAGAATTGTAGAAAGGGATTACAATTAAAAATAACTTGCCACATATACATAGTTTCTATGCAAAATCAATCTAAAATACATAAAAGAATAAGAAGAATAGAAACAAAGTTCTAAAGCTAGCCTGGATAATCTGAAATACAAATACAGATGCAGTGCAGGAAATTTGCAGTTTCTGGTGAATTGCAAATAGAACATGACCCAGACTTGTCACGCTGTTGTGAAACCTGTAAGAGCTAAAGATTTCTGCCTTTTTGGTATTTACGCCTTTTCCTGAAAACTGCAGTTTAAGGAAGATATGGACCACCTGGCTACAGAAAATGGCCATGAAGAACAAAATATATGAAAAAAGACTGAAGGAATTTGTGTTGTCCCCAAATGCAAAACAGTAGCTTCAAAGAGGAATAGTATATAGTGTTCTTTGTGATCACTGAGATTAGGAGAAGAAAAAAACATTGAAGTTACAGCAAGAAAGATTTAGATACGGTAGCCATCATTCATGTGGTAAAGACTTTAAGCACTGAAATAGCTGGTTAAAGTAGTTAACTGAATATTGCTCACTAGAGATTTTTGAAACTAGTTAGCCAGAGAAGCCATCAGTATCATCAGTCCTTCCTTGGACTTCCCAAGGCTCCTTTCTGTTCTGTTTTCCTAGATTCTATAGCGTAATTTACTTTATTCTCCATGACATATAAGAAAGATTTTGTTGGAAAAAAAAAAACAAACCAAAGGGAGGTGTACAGAAAGATTATTTAGTGTATACTAAAGTACACTAAAGGCTCTAGAGTGTCAATGAATGCTAATGTTTTTATTAGTCATCCTAAAGTGTATATATAATGATATAATCTTAATTGTCTTTTGAGATAGTGCAATAATATTTGGCAGACACACAGACTGTCTTTAGAATCACCGTTACTTTTCTTATTTCAGACTTCGATACAAGAAATTCATACTGTAGAAATTCTCCTCTTTTGCAGACAAGACCATAAAGCTCACCTTTCATTCATTACTTAAATTAAAATTCACTGCTTGTGTGTGTCTGGCATAGCACCCAGCCTGTTGTTGCACTTAAGAAAGATTACTAGAAAATTAATAACATCACATCTGTGGGATGAATCTCAATGGAGTTTAAAACAAAAACAAGAAAGCAGAGCCTTTTTTACTGAGACTGGTATTTCTGAGGAAAAAGAGACACAAAATCCTGACAGAAGCATATCTGTTCTGATGTTTTATTATTTGTTTCCATGTCTCTTAAATAAATTTTTGCATGAAGTAAAAAAAAAAAGCCTCGGTTTAGATTTCTAAATTTTTAGAATTACTAGGTAGTGGCAGTTTATCAGTGTTTGCATAACACAAAATATGAGCCTAAGGGTTCTATCGAAAGGGCTGGGGATGTGCTTGGTTTAAAAACCAAACGCATAACTTTCTGAGTATATACAGTGTCTTTTATATCATTCACAGATGTGGATTTTGCCAAAATAGTCTAAATGTAGTTTCTGTCTATGGAGTCAGACAATATGTTCATCAAACTTTCTGCTACATTTGTTTAATTAATTTTTTGCTCTTGTTAGAAATTTATGTGATAATGTATGACTACACTTCATTCAGTTAAACATGATAAAGCACTAATTTTGCACCCACTGAAATTAATAGAAATTTCCACACTGGCTTTGCTGACTTAGGAACTGGTAAGACATACTGCAGCAAAGAGAATAACTATGTTTCTTCAGATAAAGAGTTGACTTTTATTTTCATCTTTATTATGATGTTAAGTTAAGCTGGCAAGTTTTTTGAGAATATTGCAGAACAGAATTCAGTGCTGTTCCCCACTAGGTTCAGAGAGCACAGCAGCTCAAAATGGCAGTGTGTTATATTTCATAGACAAACCTTAAGTATATGCTCTTTTTGAGCAGTCATTTTGTCTTAGTGAAATCAAATAATACTGACCTATAACGTAAAACTACGTTGAGAATAAAAAAGAAAAAAAAAAAAAAAAGAAGGGCATTAAAGATGAGATTTCTCAAGAACGACAGAAGGAGAAAAATGTACAAATGAGAATTCATATAGTAGCTTATCTTGGTGACTGTTTCCAGATACTCGACCTGCCTTGATTAAACAGCAGAGTCTGAACTTATGTAGAGGTTGTGCCACACTTACATGAAGGCTTTTACTTCCTCAAAGTTGACTTCATAGCTGAAATTTTGAATTTTTCCTGCATTTGGCTGCCGTAGACTTCACTACATATTGGAAGCTACTGTCTGCTTCCTTTCCTGGCTTGCACATAGTGCTTTCTTTCACAACTGTTTAAATACGTCTATTGTTGAAGGAATATTTTTTTTTTTTTTTGGTCCTAGTAAAACTTGGTAAGATCTCAACAGAAGAAATGTGGATTTTCTTAGTGATGGAAGCAGGAACCCTATGGAATAAAACTCTTAGACTTGTGAATTAGTATGAAATCTCACCTGACTCTTGAAGGCAAGGAAAATTTATAGAATATAGAATAGCATCTTTCTGATGCACATTAGCTTGTTTAACTTCTTATTATGAACTTACACAATTTATTAAGAGTGTTAGTATTTTCCATCATAAGAGGAAGACTGGGAACATTTTAATCTTACTTTCACTTCCTACAAAATATAAATTAAAAAAAAAAAAATTTCCTGGTACTAAATTTCAGATGTGAACTGAGATTTTATGACCAAGTTACAGATCTGTGTAAATAGGCTTGATGATAGAAGTCTCAAGAGTCTTAAAAAAACTTATTAATGGAAAATTTGTTTGCCAAAGAGATAAAGACAGATAGATGTATCAAAACATGATTTAGGCAGAGACAGGATCAATGAAGTTCCTGTTTCTCCCCTGGGTCAGTCTTATCCCCCAGCCCAAATGCTTGCTGGAGGCTGTGTTACCACACTTCATACCTTGGCTGAGCAGTTGCAAACATTCTCTCTCTCATCCCCATTTTTTAGACTTGGTCTTTATTTTACGATTCAGTTTTTATAACCATCGTATTATAAAGAGAAAACTAAACCTTTATAAAATACCTTTAAGAGGGACAATTGCAAATTCTGTCTATCAAAGATGTTGCATAATTCATTGAATGTTAATGCAGTGATGTATTTAATTCCTTTTCTTCAGATAAAACATTTGGGAGAACAAGATAGTTTTGACTGAGTCAAGATTTTTCTCCCTAAGAGACCAGTATTCCTTTTAATACTGCAGGGACTGGAGAAAATAAGCATAAAAAAAAAAAAAAAA
>VXBW01002601.1:33637-43803 GCA_013400375.1 Thinocorus orbignyianus
AAAAAAAAAAGAGAACCCTCTGATTAGAGGTTTGCATGGTTTCAACATATTTTCAGAACCTTACCTAAATGACCTGTTTTGGTAGCTTAACTGCTGATAATGAATTTATGTGGATTTTAAATACTGAGAGAAGAATGAGGTGTTTTTTTTTAAAGATATCCGATTGTATACTGAGACGAAGTTTCTGTGATATCAAATATTATGCAGTCTGAAGTTGGTTCTTTGAACCTGCAACTCCCACCTGTTATTGTTGAAATTGAGGAATTGCAGGTATCTGTAAATATTTATTAGTTGGCATAAGAACAAAACAAACTTAAAGGCAGCTACAAACAACTGTCAGATCTTCAGTTCCTGTGACACCTATTGGCTCTATAAGAAGGGATGAATCTGACAAAAGTGGCCATATTTTATATCATGGACCTATACGTATAGATCATATATATATGTGACCCTGAGCCGCAAAATAGTCTTAAGGATACAGGATTTTTAAGAGGGCTAAAGAAAAGATGAATCATCTGCAAGAAGAGGAGTAAGAGAAGTATAATAAAGATGTAATATGTGTAAGTAGCAACGAGGATTCCGTCCGATTTGATACTGATTTACACTTCATTGTCTATACTTCAAAGTGCATGTAGAATGTAATCAGATCAAAAGGGTTGTGCTTTATACTTTGTATACTGACTGGAGTATCAGCTGCTAAGGCTTCATCCAAAGCTCTGCTATACCATCGAGGAGCTCATACTCCAGCATGGGAACAGGTCTACTAGGTAAAGCTCCACATTAACTTGAACAACCAAAGAGGCTGAAGAAACTCCTGCACACAGTCAGGCTTTCCCTGTCTGGCATCCCAGAGCTACGATTCAACTCTGACTATGCTGTAGGTTTCTGTTCAGGAGTCATAGAGCTATGGGTCTTGCTTGAAGTAGGTACACTTTATGCATGAATTAGGATCGCTTTATTTATACAAAGCCATTTGTTTCCAGTTTCATTAACGACACACAGATCATCATATATTTAATTATTTCACAGAATGAAGCATGTACAGACCTCTGGGAGATAACAGTGGATTAGCCGGCTTCAAAGGTATTTAAATTTGAGTGTAGGAAGTTTTCCTTTGTAGACAGGGAAGGAAAAAAAGAAAACAAAAACTAATACTCTTTTCTTTTCTCCTGCCAGATAAGATTCACTGCAGTTTTGTATATGTAGCTTTATATATTTTTATTTATACACAATCTCTCTCTACTAGATGTATTATTTATCTGTTATGTATTATTTGTATGAAATAGTCCATCTTTTAGTATGAAAAAATCAGAGCTGGGTGATAATTTCATTTGCAACAATATTAAAAGAAGATATTTCATTGATTCATGTGAAGCTATTAACAATAAAATTAAAAAGAAAATTAGATTAAAATTTTCTTCTGTGGAAAGTTTTGCATACAATGCAAAAATATTCCAGTAATGTGCAATTTATTTGCATTATGTTCCTCTGAAGGCTGTGACCACTATTAGACCATGGTGAACTGCTGTTGTAAATGATACAGCTTCATTCCAAGGTTTAGTCTAAAGAGATATGCTCTGATAAATGACATCAAAGAAAAAGAGTAAGAGGATGACTATGACATTGGCACTGATGTATGGTGTTCTTCATCCATAGATGAGCTTTTGAGTCAGATTTATGTTCACAGTGAGCTCAAATCAATAGAAGTGATGGCTGATGGCAGTGAAACCTCTTAGTCCATTCTCTACTTCCAACTTGGCAATTTGCTCATCAAAATCACAGACAGTATAAAACCTGTTACCAAACCGTATCAGGACTAGCTACCTCAAGAAGGAAGCAAAAATGCAAATAAATTTACTAGATTTTGTGATTCAATCACACTTACAGACTTCAGGGAAAGATCTAGATACAAAGATATAATGAAATATTTTGTATATTTTTGAAAGGAGTCTTGGAAGTAAAAAAGAAATTGAATACTCATTAACTTTAAAACATGGGCTTGTCAGAGAGAGTAATAATTGCTTTCAACATACTCTTTAGTGAAGCATAGGCATATTTCTCTTTTGTATGTTTGTACCCATGTATGGAAAATTGCCTTGACAGTGTTCTGGCTGAGATGTAAAATCTACCCATAATCCTTTTACCCACTGTGACCACTAACGAAAAAGCAGCTCATTGCTATATGCCCATTTGAAAGCTTTTTTTTACTGTGTGTGCATATGCAAATAGGATAAAAAAGAATGAGAAGAAAAACCATTAGTCCTAGTTTGATCTCATACTACATTTAAGAAGTATATCTATGTGGATTTCGGGCTCGTTATTTCTGACAAAATACCCACATAAAAGAAAAATCAAGTCCTCTTGAGACAAGGGAAATGCAGAATGTAATGAAATAAAATTTCTTTACTTGTATGAAACCAAAATATATCTAAAATAATAAATATCTGTCTCACCACAATTGTATATAGGTATTATCAATATATAATGATAAATATAAGTCTACCTATTAATCCTTTTTTGGCTGTAATTTTCATAATAGGATAAGTTTATTTCCATTTTATTAACTAAGTTTATGGACACAAGGTAATATCATATTTTTATTTTATTTAGTCTTAAATATGTAACTGTACCTTGTTATTTTTGTGCTTCATGAACATGTATAACAGACTTTCTTTAAAAAGCATATTTTAAAATACAGTTTGGTTTTGATTCTTGAATTTTCCAAACTCAATCAAATTATGGTTACTGAACTAATTTTATATGAATTATTCTGAGAACAGACAAGGAAAACAGTGTAACAGATTAGAAACTACTTATCCAGCTCCACATACAGTCAATGTATATTTTGTAGTCTGCACTGTAAAAGCAACAGGAGCAGACACTTAATAAAGTACTATTTAAATTGTGTTTGAAAATAGGACTGTGTTCTGTACAGTTATAAGGAATTTCGTACAAGTAAACTTCTTCCAAAAATTATTTAGAAGAATGACAGCACTAAAGATAGTGGTCTTTAGCTTATGAATCTCAAGATAGTTTGAGTTGATGAAGTTTGCATGGCCCTTTGAAGGTCAGACTGCTTATAATTGGTTTACGGCTAATGTTAAACATGATTTTATATGTTTGCATAATCTTCATGCAACTACAGTTTCAAAAAGGGCAAAATAATTAAAAAAATTAAAGCTAATCCCCTCTTTTGCAATTACACACCCCAAATATCTGTTTAGAGATGATGGTAATGAAGGATAGGGATTTTGTGTTTTGATGCAGACTCCCCATGGTATTCCTTTGAACTGCTGAGACATAGCCACTTACTCTTTCTTGTTTATTACAGTTTTCACAAACCTAGACACCCAGTGTAACCACATGTTCAAAGCAAAAAAATTGGCGTATTTTTAAAGGATTCATTAATTTCCTTTGTACTCAAAACCAGCAACATTAAAAATTGTGATACACAAATTCTGAACTCAAATGCGTTCCAATTTTACTGCAGTTTACTTCAAAGAGTCCTGAAAAAAGTATGCTGAAGAATTGCAGTCTTGTGTTGAAAAATTAATATATCACTGACATTGACCCATTTTCTGATTCTCTCTCTCTTATGAATTTTTAAACTTTTTATATTTGTAATACATGTCCATGGTTAAATGTCTTTTCGGATACTGCCCATTGAAAGATTAAAAAGCAAACCATGTTATGCTTTAGCGTATTTACTTTTAAAAAAACGAGGAGATAGTCTAGAAAGGGCAACTGTTGTGACGGCTTCTGTTGAGGCCAAAATTGCTAAACAGATTAAGCTATGTAAGTAAGATTGCTTAAATTATTTAGCTGATCCTGAGAAACCTTACTTATGCAGTTGACATCAACCGAGATACTACGGCCAGTATTCCTGTCCTCATAAATAAAAAAGGATTTTCAGTTATTTTAGATTTTATTTTGAAAAGAAGTAACTCTACGTGTTCCACAAAGGTTATAAAGGTGTGTAGGCTATAACTAGTGTTGTAAGTGTTAATACTTCTCTGCGATACTCAGTTCACCTGACTGATCCAAAATGGTTGCAATATGTACTTGTTCTTCTGTGAAGGCAAGACAGAAGCAGCTACAAGATTAATAGGTTGTAGCACTGGTAATTCTACAGCTATAAGGCTTGTGTCCTGGCAAATCTCCAGTAACAGCCATTTCTAAAGAAGTCAATAACATAAAAAACTCGGCTGATGTGCCTGATGTTCCACTGGGTAATCTGAATGTAAAGCTGGTATTATTAGAAATTTAGCCTTGTGTTTGATTTCCCATGGAGCACACTGAACCCCATAAATTACAACCTTCTCTTTCCCCATTCTGAAAACGTTCTTAATCGTTACAGGCATCCACACCAGAAATAACTGGGAGTCAGTATTATTACCCATGTCGTTCTGTGTGTTTCAAAGAACATGTAAGTATTTGAGTGGTTAGGACGCTATACGGTATAATTTTAATGTATTACATTACTCTATCATTATTATGTAATTAGATTTAAATAGATTGTGTGTGGTTTATAACTTCTGATTACAATAATATTCGGTAATTTATTCTATGCAATTATCACTGCTCATGGCAAACTATAAATATTCTGTTTCTTAGAATAATTTCTAAGATGTAATTTTTAATGTCTGCTCCAAAGATCCATCAAATTAATTTGTTTCAAAAAGGTGGTTTTGATTATTTGAAAGCTGATATGATTATTCAACTGCTTTATAGTATTTTGGAGATTCTCTCACTTTCCTTTTTTTCATCAACGTCTACTAGAAGCAAAAGGGAAAAATACAGTGAGCAATAGTAAAATATGGCGTGTTAGTCTGCTAGGCTGTGACAGATGACACAATATGCAAGAAACAGTTCTCAGCATATGATCTAAAACCTGTCAGAACAGAGTTTCGCATTTCACTTGAAATATATGGATTCATAAAGGAATTGTCTTTGTGAAGTTGTAAAATACCTGTAACTATGATATGTGCAATATCTGGTTTTGTGTATTTTAGTTAATATATACCAAACTGCAGATAGCTCAGTGATGCAGTAGAGGAAAACATGGCTTGGATACTGCTGTACAAACAGGCATATAGTATCCCAATATTTTGTTATTTTCCACAAACCTATTACAGTTTTTTATTTTCATATTATCATATTAGAGAAATATAGTTATCTTATAAAAAGTATATTCTTAATGAAGTCTTACAATAGGAGAAAATGCACATCTTGTTTATCTTTTAAGCTTCCAAATGACAAAGGTACTTAATCGGAGCTCCAGATTGCTTGATGTAATTAATTATACATGAAATGTAATGAAGTAGAATTTTAGCAGCTTTAATATATATATATGAAATAATAATAATAATAATAATAAAAATCATTGGAGATTAGTCAGTTGTCTTTCAGATAGGAAGCAGTTATTGAAAAGTCTTCTCAGTCATCTGGTCATTTAACCATGATAAAAGAAAATATAGAGCCCCAAGTTTCATTAGCTCAGAGATCTCATGTTATGGTAGGCATGTCTTCCCATGATTGCAGTTGAGGGTTAGGTTGTTTTCACCTGAAGGTGGCATTGTATGGTGTTATCTAAATTAAGTCATGAATTTGAGCAAAAGAATTTAGCAAAAAATAATAAAGACCACTAATGTTAATAAAGATGGCCCTGTCAGTTCTACCCATTGTAAAACCTACTTGTCATCAGCAGTGAAATGTAAAGTCTCATAAGTGTCTTAATTACCACCCATTGGCACAAAGAGCAAGAGGAATGGAAATTTTTTATGCTGCTTCACTCATTTTTATGGTTTCCTATATATCAATTTTTGTATATATATATAGATAGATATATATATAACTGCATCTGCTCCTCTTGTAGTTTGATCTTGTTTTGGCACTTGCAGACTTCAAGCTTTCTATTTCACTCTGTTTATTTGCTTTGATGGAGTGAGTTGCTTTTAAAGGTGCTTGTTTGTCTCCCCAGAAAGTAAACTTACACTTGATATGTGTATGAGAAGAACAGATCTAGGAAAGCTGAGTCACGTCTTACTGGTAACCACCTGCCTGGTGAGGGTATGAAGTCTGTGTTTTGCAGTGAGCACACACACCAGTGCTTTCACTGCTGGATGGGTATTTTCAGCAGTCATTTATCAGTATCTAGAAGTCAGTCTCCTGTTCACCAGCCATTATTCTCACAGAGTTCCACACAAAAATTTACAAGTTTCCCATAAAATGAAGTTTCCTGTGTTGGCTGCGGTTTGAATGCAAGGTGGGATTTCTGGAATTTAAAGACAAAAAAAATTTCTTGTTTGTAAGTTAAAATGCACTATAAAAGGAGGATCATAATAGTGACTATTTATAATTCCATACCTATTTGGAATGAGCACAGTTTTTTGTCGTGTAACTCTGATTTAAACTTTACATCTTACTTTCTAAAAAGAAAAAAAAAAAAAAATCCCTCCATTTTACAGGTAGCTTGAACTTCTGTATAAAATCTCATTAGTCCTGCATATCTTTATTTCCTCCTTTTCTTCAGCAGACTTCTTATTCTCAGACCTGAGTCATGTGTAAGAAGTTAGTTCTGCTGCTGGCAAGAAAAAAATAACAATATGGTATCTACACTGTATTGTAAATATTGCCATTGAAGAGCATAACGTTCCTTAAGATTACAGAAGTCACTTAACCCCGTCTTTCTTTATTCAGAAAGGCAGAGTTTAGTGACATCTATAACAGAAGGCAAGAAGGATGATCTGAAATATAGGACAGTTTCCATATAAGGAAAAAGCCAGATAGGAATTTATAGTTCACTTTCTCTTTCAGTACAGAAAGTAGGGCCTTGAAATGAAAACAGAGAGTTAGTGAAACTCCTCGCCCAAGGATGTCATGCATCAAGCTAATGGAGAAGCATCCAAAAGGAGACTGAAAAAGCATGTACTATTTAGTAAATTCAGGGTTACTGCAGAGCAGACACAACTTCTAACAGGCTTAGGAGATCTGAACAGAAAATTGTTGAAGCAGTGCATCGCTTATGCTTGTCTTCTCTAACTTTCTCCACCTAAAGCCATTGCCAAGGATTAAAGCTTGGACTGTAAAGGCATTAAATGGACCCTTTATCTGAACTAATAATAGTCTCTAGCAGTTTTTGCAGGGAGGGAGGGGAAATTTAAAAGTTTACTAAATTAATTGCACTGTGTTCTAAAAATGTTCAGAAGAAAAAAATTGGATTCTAGTTCTAATGCTAATTTTAAAGCATCTGTCTTGCTCATAATCTAATCCTTAAGGGTGTAGCTGCTTTTTTTGTTTGTTTGTTTTCCGACACCCTGTATATCCTGAGCTCTGTAGATGGTTTTATCTTCAGGAGTTAAAACTGTGTTCGTGGATCTCAGGTCTGAGGGCTGAATCAGCTTGTAATCATGGCTTAAATACTACTTTTTAATTTGTCTTTCTCTCTGCCAGGAAGTTTAACAAATTGTTCCAGTTTCTAAAAATCTACAGATAACGTTCTATGCTTGGTTTTAATGTGGCTTGAAAAAGTAAATATTCTGAGATACTTATGACTGTAATTCTGTGTTTGGAGGACAATTCTTCAATAAAGAGTAGAACACTAAAATAAGCCTAATTTTCTGAAATGTCTTACATATTGTCTAGTTTGTTACAAGTTTCTCAGACTGTAATTTTAAATCATTTTTGTTTAGGAGTGTTGTAATGTGTTAGGAAAAAATAGTGGAGTATCTTTTTACCTATAGGCTTCTGTGTGAGAAAAGACATCCAAGAATAATTTCTTTTCTTTTGGGAACCAGTTGTCACTTCCTTCAAAGCCTGTACTGCATAGCAATTCCATTACAATTTTTGTGAAAAAAATGTCATTGTTCTTTCCTCTTGTAGCGGAGGTTATTTTGTCTTTGCCTAAAAAATGAGCAATATAGAGGCTGTATGTGTCATCAGTAGGAACCTGATGAAATATGTATATATGCATATTGAAACTGCTGAAACTAAGTTTTGTAATGATACTCTGCATGGCCTTTGCAAACACAGGTGGAAGAGCAAACTCTGTCCTGTTTAAGCCTTTGTGGTTTGTCTCACGAAAAAACGGAATCTTTGGTAAATTTGTGTAGGAGAGGTTACCACCTTAGTAATAAAAAATGTCACACTAACATGATGTATCTGGGCACCAAAGTACTTCAGTACTTACATAATTTTAACTTCACAAGAACCACAGCCACACTTGTGTTCAGAGTTTAGAGGTTTTATGATCTCTATATGTTTAAATATTTGGGTGACTATCCACAAATTAATTATCTAGAAGGGCTTTTTAAAATTTGACTTATTGCTGCAATACCAGAATGTTTTCTGTGTAAAATCAATAGCAATAGCTGTTCTTTAAATAGATTTTTTGGGGTCTGAGACCTTTTTCTTAAGAGAAAAAATTGATTGGAACAAAAAGTTATAATTTTTCTCTCTTCACATATTCCTGCTATACATTTCTACTACTTTTTTTCCTTTTTATTTTCAGAATGGCCACATGGGTGGTAGAAATCAATATGAGCATTTTTGTGATGATACAAAGAGGGTTTTGGTGTTTTTTTTAGACACTTGTTTTTTCTTTCCTTTTTTTTTTTTTTTTTTTTTTTTTTTTTTTTTTTGGTTAGTTTGGGGGTGGAAATAGTTTGGCTTCTAAGTTCTCACTTATTTGGAATATGTTGTTATTGTGTTCTTACCAGTACAACTGGCAAGGCGCCAGGCGTGAAATACTACCTGTGCTGGTAGTCAAGCTCACGTATGAGCTGTTCAAAGAGATTTTTGGTCTTGGTTAACTGGACTAGATATATATTATACATCATACAGTTACTTCCTTGTAGCCAAGAATGCTATATATCCTTGCAAACATAAGTTGAACTTTTGTATCTAAAAAGTAATTTGAAATAACAATGTGATTTCCAAATTGCTCTCTCTGTTTTTTTCTCCATTTAGATTGGTTTTGTATTTCTTGAAAAGTCACCAGAGACCACTTTGTGTTTTCGTACAGATAATGGAGATCAAACCTCTTCTGTGTTTTGTTCACTGTGTTTATGTTTATTTCTTTGGACAGCACACGTAAATGAAAACTTTTTTTTAAATCAAATTTCCTGCATTCTCCCAGGGAAATAAAACTATGTCCTAGGTGGTTTATGGGAAATGTGGTTGCTTTAGTTTGCTCTGTCAGCTCACTGTGGCCTATCAATATTGTGCAAAGTAATTTTAGCTCAGATGTCAATATGGGCATGTTGCAGTTTTGTTCATCTTCTGTGTTGCACTTGCACAGATGATCTACCTTCCTTGCAATTGTCCTGCAACTTGCAAAACCAGCACTGTAAAGAACCGTGCTAAGGAATCTTTTTGCACTGTAAACCAGACCATTTCAATGAACCTACAAAACACACAAACACATGTTCTTGGCCATTCTTTACAGCGTGTTTCCTAACTTTCCAGTAATGGATGCGTAGACATGGAGTCTTGTAGCTGCCCCTGGCTGCCCTGATGACTCTCCTGCTCCTTGCCTGACCTGCTGTGGAGGTCCTGTAGCTCTTGTAGAAGCCCAGCAGTGACAAATCTGCTTGCAGTAGAGCCTTCATAGCACTGGTGCACCTACAGTGGACTTCAGAGAGACAAATTTCACCCTACATCTTTGTTAATGAGGGAAGGAAAAAGTCAATAATGTAAATGACTTGAGAAATTGTAATAAACCTAATAACAAATCATGAATTGAAAAAAAGTACAGAGGGAAACTAGTGCATAATAAATGTATCTAGGGCATAGGAAATAAATCATTAATGATAGATATTTCTGGCCTAATGAATTATCTTTACTCAACAAATATGAACACTTTATAATTTTAGAACATGTTACTGGCTTCCACTGAGACAGCTGTATTAATATTGCATTACATTTTTCGTGCCCATATTCTGACATATTACTTTCTCCTCTTGCTAAGGCACAGTGTCTCAGAGGGTAGAGTTATTCTGTCTGTTAAATATGCCATGCAACTAACCCAGATCTGAGGAGCTAATTATGTTATCTGTGATGTTATTAAACAATTATAGTCCTTGAAATGGGGTCAGAAGTAACAGGACATCCCTGTAGTGTAGCATTCACAGTGAATATAGAGAGATAGCTTAGGGAAAAAAAAAAAA
>VXBW01002619.1:2052-12822 GCA_013400375.1 Thinocorus orbignyianus
TTGAACACTCGCAGACTGTAGATCAGCAGAGAGCAAGAGGCTGAAGTCTGGCCTTGCTGGAAGAGATCCAGAGATGTCATCTACAAGACTTACTTAGAACCAATAAATTCACTATTTTTATCAAAAAGAGCTATTGCACTGTTTGCAATGCTTTAGAATCAAGCAATAATGATGATTAAGTTCTACAGTCAAGTAGATCTGTAATATCCTACAGCAACACCCCAGTAACTCTTCTGGATAGGGTCTATTTCCAGTCAGGAGCACGAGCTACCAGCCACACACATATCACTCAGAGGTCTAACTTGTGACACTGCTGATACGGTCTCAGGATTGATACTTTGGCTTTTCTGCAGCTGCTGGAGATGTGAAAATACAAGCAGGCTTTCAAGTCCAGAAGAGTCACACACATATGCAGTATGAAGTAACCTGACAGGGCAGGGAAAGCCTTTCCAAATGGCTCCATGACACAAACCAAACACACTCTTATTATGAATCGCAGCATTTCTTATCACAGTCCCCAAATTGCACATGTAAGTACCTTCTGTACAATATTAGCAACAAGAAAACCACCTGAGTGAGAAGTATAATGCATAATACTGCATTATACTTTTCTGAACTGCATAATGCATATAAACAGCATTCCCACATAGCCCCTTATACTGGCTGAAGCATCATCTGGTTGAGTAGGAATCATTGAATGGTTAGAGTTGGAAGGGATCTTAAAGATCAATTGAGTTCCAACCCCTCTGCCATGGGCAGGGACATCTCCCACTAGACAGGGTTGATCAAATATAGTGTCTTGATCAAATATACATATATATATTGGGGCCATGAAGATGATCAGAGGGATGGAGCACTTCTACCAAGGCAGGCTGAGAGAGCTGGGGCTGTTCAGCCTGGAGAAGAAGCCTCCGGGAGACCTCAGAGCCGCCTTCCAGGATCTGAAGGGAGCTACAGGAGACATGAGGAGAGAGTCTTTGTCAGGGAGTGTAGTGATACGAAAAGGGATAACTGTTTTAAATTGAAAGTGGGTAGATTTAGATTAGGTACTAGAAATAAATTCTTCCCTGTGATGGTGGTGAGGAACTAGAACAGGTTGCCCAGGGAAGTTGTGGCTGCCCCATCCCTGGAAGTGTTCAAGGCCAGGCTGGATGGGGCTTTGAGCAACCTGGTCTAGTGGGAGGTGTCCCTGCCCATAGCAGGGGGGTTGGATCTCAACCACCTTTAACGTCCCTTCCAACTCTAACCATTCTATGATTCTATATCCACAAAAAGTCCGTATTGCTCAAGTCTCAGGTATTTTCTTTTTGTCTCTCTACCAGAAACACAAGAAAGGAGAAATTGGTTTGGTCAAACCAGGAACGTGCTAGAACCTTCACCTCCTTCCAGAATTGAACTTCAGGGAAGTTGCTTCTCAGGGTCTGAAATAAATGGGTTTCCACTGCTGGTTTCCAGATTAGACCAGATAAAAGGTGCAGAAACACCAAGAAAATAGTTATCACAACATTTTCAGACCACATTTGAAGCAAGAAAAAATATATCTCTCATTTAAAAACTATTTTTTAAGAATATTAGTAGTCAGTTCTGGAAATTCGTTACATGCAATACTGACAATATGTATTCAAGCTCCAGGTGCTTATTAAATAATAATACAATCTGGGGTGTTGGGGAAAATTGGAAATACAAAGTCTGTGAAACAAAGTTTGTATCATATCTAGGTCCTTTTTTTGTTAATGCAACCAGTGCACCTTCATTGCATGATTACCCTGGGTAATCTGTATCTGAGCCTAATCAAAATCCAGATATTCTCCCATCACAATTTATATACTGTGACAGTATTTAATTTATAGGTGACTAGGACACCGTGGCTGGGGTTCTTTATGCTCAAACCCTGCGTGGCATTTGCTTAGCCAAGTTTGCCACCTGTAAGGAAACATATGCATTTCCTGAGACACATATGGGAGAACACTGGGGAGAACATTGGAGGATTATCTGCATTCAAGTCATCTTGCCTCAAGCTTCACTACAAAATGTGTGATTTGCAGCCCAACTTAAAGAAAATCCCACTCTCTCATCCATCTAAGTTAATTTAACAGCCCTCCTGCTTTGAAGTTCAGACAGACTTTTTTAATGAGGATAGAAGTAAAATGCTTGGGATGAAACTCATGTAAGAGCTCCAAGACCGGTTGCAACATACCTGAAGCCCATTTCTTCACCATTAGCAAAGCAGGAACACCACTAAACCACACCACTGGTTTCACCTGGAGAGACTTGTGTGTGTGACCTACAATGCAATAGTGACAGCAATTCTAACATGACAGTGGGTAGAAATACAAGGGAACTGCTAGTACACCAGAGTGCTTAAAAAAACCCCACACATAAATACAAATACAGTAATCTAAGGCAAATACAGTCATCTTAACGTGCAAAAGAACTGGATTGTACCAGGTGAAAAAAAAGACAAGAACATTTTTAATTGCATCACTTAAATATTCAACGCAATAACCTCAAAGTGTGTTATTAACATGAGTTAATTTTTCTAATGCAGCTCTCCTTTTGTAAACATCTATTAGTATTTCCAATTTGCTAATAAGAAATGCAGATTATGAACCTGACCTAAAGGCAGCAGAAGTCTTTTCTCTGAGCCGGGAGGGCAAGCTATGCACAATCTGCTCTGCAAGCCAGAGCGAGCATCTTCCAGTCTCATTTGTACACCTTCAGACTAAGAAAAAACGTCATGCTTCCAGCTATCATGCATTCATTTTTTATGCCTGCAACAGAAAAATTCATCAGGTCGTACTTTGACAAAATAATAGCTGGGCGAACCAATGCTGCAAGGCCACAAGCTATCAATATTATTATTTAAGAGTATGTGAAGACCTAAAACCAGTCTTTGACTACTTTTGAACATCGAGGTTCAGAATTAAAACAATCCTTCACATGAATTTGATTGTCTTTCCACCTAACCATGGCTGTATGTGCTTAAGACAGTAGAAGAATATGAAAGCACAACTCAGGCTGCTGACTGATCTGAACTGCACGTTTTTCCCACACTTGGTGATTTATCAAACCAGCAAATGCATTCTCAGCATCAAGAGACAAAGCTTTATATGAGAAATCACTTTAGAAAAAACACTAGGAGATCTATCAGTTGTAACACGCTGGGTTAAAATTATCCGTAATAGTTGCTCCACTCACTTCTGTTCTTCAACAAAACAAAAAAGACAAAAAAAACCCCACAAAACAAAGAACAGAAGGATCTGGGAAGAAAACAAAAGTAGATCTGAGTTCATAATGAGTTTTGTGTTTTGCAACGGTGGTTAAAACCTAAAAAAGGAAGCCCTAAAAGAATGGGGTGAAGCAAGCTGACATCTTCCACTACAAATTGAGCTGTCAGGTCAGCTCATGATTTCTACTGTTGCCAGAAAGTTAAACATTACCATCATTATATTGCAAACATTCCCAAAGCCCTGTATTTTCTGAAGGGTTTGGAAAGTGCCAAAAAGAAAGAAGTGCCAAGAAGTTCAGAGCTGTTCATTTAAGAACAGTATACTAAATTGAGAGCATATAAGTGAAGAATTCTATATAAAGCTGCTCAATGACCAACCAATTGGCTTCTTTTTGCCCTTTTTAAGAAAAAACACAAGAGGTACTAACAGAAAAAGGAGCATTGGTGGTCACATCCAGTTGATTCGCTAATTCAGCAGTACCTGCAGAGCAGGGTATTATTTTGCAAACTGTTACAAAATCTTGATGTTATTGATCTACATCAAGGCTACCACCAGCTTCCATTGACTCACTATTCATGAGCTTATTATCCCATCGATTTTTATCAACACACCATACTGTAGAAGAACACATGGCTGAAATAGCAATGAGTAAATTTTTCAGCTAGATATTTTCCTTCCGAGAAGTGATCCTTTGTAGTTTTATGCATGATAGCAAAGCTTCATGTATTTCAAAAAAACCCCAAGCATAAAGGATTTAGGCTGTCAGTTTTGTATTGCCAGCCAGTACATGAAATAGTTTTCCACGTTTTCAATAAGCAGTAGGAAATTTTTTCATTGACTGGGTGGACATAGATTATACAAATCTTTGCTTAGCTAACACCTCTAACACCTTGGAGCACAAGTTGTTCTGCTCCAGTACAAGTATAGGCAGAGTCTGTCTTCAAAGGCTACATTATGCTGACTGTAAAAAATGCATAGTATTGACCTATCTTCATTCTCTCAACTATTCCACTATTTAAAGGGGTTCTTTACAAGCAAAATTACTTTTTCTACTCCTAGCTCAAGCTGGGCTCTGGCAGTTAAATTAAGTTTTGACTGTTTGTAAGCCAGTGGTAACTTATCTACACAAAACTGGCTAAATTACAGTTACAAATCTACTGCTCTTATAACGCCTTTCCCAGAGAAATATTTTAATCTTTTATTTTCTTTCTTTCTTTTTTAAATTAAATCACAACTGTCATTCAACCCTCACACCACAGCTTCCCAAATTTCTTACCCAGCGAAGCAGCTGTGGGTACTATTGCACTGCCTAGAGGAATGCTGAAGGAGCAGTTGGTGGGTTCCAAGTTGAAAAGAAATGTTGCGTTTCTCCAAGATCCAACCATGAAATCATAGAATGGTTAAAGTTGGAAGGGACCTCAAAGATCATTGAGTTCCAACCCCACTGCCATGGGCAGGGACACCTCCCACTAAACCAGGTTGCTCAAAGCCCCATCCAACCTGGCCTTAAATACCTTCAGGGATGGGACATCCATAACTTCTCTGGCAACCTGTTCCAGTGCCTCACCACCCTCACAGGAAAGAATTTCTTCCTAATATCTAATCTAAATCTCCCCTCTTCCAATTTAAAACCATTACCCCTTGTCCTGTAACTGCACTTCCTGACAAAGAGTCCCTCTCCAGATCTCCTGTAGCTCCCTTCANGGTTTGGTTGACCTTCATGCGACTTGCACTAGCCCACCTCTCAAGCCTGTCCAGATCCCTCTGGATGGCACCCCTTCCTTCCAGCGTGCTGACAACACCACTGACAGACCACCAGTCTGTCATCATCAGACTGGCTGAGGGTGCATTCTGTCCCACTGTCCATGTCTCCAACAAAGATGTTAAATAGCACTGGTCCCAGTATTGGCCCCTGAGGAACACTACTCATCATTGGCCACCATTTGGACATTGAGCCATGAAAACCATGTGGAGCACAACCCTATGAGTGCGGCCATCTGGCCAGTTCCTTATCCACCAAGTGGTCCATCCATTGAATCCACGACCAATCCACTGTGGTAAGAATGGCACTATTCTGCCAGCAACATTAGGATTTCTCTGCTGAGCTTTACCCTACCTCTACCCTACCTCGCTTTTCCCCCCTCATATCCATGCACAATTTTGATGAAAGAGTCAGTTTGTGCTAGTAGCACCTATACCTTAGCAGCGATGAGCACGATCGTTACATGACCTCTCCTCTCACAGAGATTTCACCTCACACCAGCTAATAAACACAATTAATAAATCCACTTTATGGAAATATCTCCTCCCTTCTCACCCCTGCCCATCCTTGTTCTTTACAAGGAGGGTTTTCTTGAAAAAAGGTTTCTCTCTGTACCAGAGCCCTGCTGCTTTTTTCTGCTGGAGTATCTGTTCCCGTACCACGTGGTGCCTGGCTAATGCCGTGCAGTCGATTATGCAGTATCTGGGCAGAGAAGCAATCACAGCACATATGAATGCAACGTTAAAGCAATCACCTGATTTCTCCTTCTCAGCCTGATCCTCACCGCTGCTGCTGCTGGGAAAGGGTCTCTAAAAACCAATCATCTCACACCTTTTTTTCATTCTCCATCTCCTTCCCTGCTTTGGTAAAATACTGTTTTCTATCTCAGGCACAATTATAGAAAGGAGAGGGGTTTGGTCACAATATTCCACTTTATCAAAGAGTAGAGCTCTGAAGTTTTGTACTGTAATATTTAATAGAACAGTAGAAATAGAAGCAAAATTATACACACTTACACACTCTGCCAAGATTGGGCTTGGCTATTTTTCTCCTCTTAAAGAGGGTAAAGAAAACTGTTTACCGTCCTTGGACTAAAGCCATCGCAAGCCGTAACGGCCACACCTTTTTCACTTGCATCACCGTGGGATGTATCTATAATCAACATGATACAAAGCATTTTCATGATTACTTCACATTTTTCATTTAGGAGCTTGAAAAATGATTCCTTCTGCTGTTTTCCTAACACCAGTACGATAGCATTACACAATTTTTCTTGGGATGGATGGGAAATATTAAAAAAAAAAAAGACAGCATAGAAGCTGAGTTGTATCCCTGTAATTCCTCTGCTCCCACTGGTAGCATTTACCACCTGACCCTCTGTAATCTCTGCTGAATTCCTCGGCTCTCACTCTCACGGTCAGAAACCTGAATCTCCAAGCTGCAAAGAAAAGGTTATCACTTCAATTCATTCGTGGGCAAATTGCTCAAACTCAGCTGTCAATAAAGGGTCCACTCTGGCATCCGAGCTGGTGTGTATCTATCCTGGGTGCTTTCTCCACAGACTCTCACAAACAAGCTGGAGCAGAGAAAATGTGTTCAGTGACACCACCATGCCAGTGACACATTTTCTGCAGATAGCATTTGCATTATAAGTTCACTGTTTGCAGAGCATCTGGAAGGCATCAAACGAAAAGGAAGACATATTTCTCTTCCTGAGCACATATTTCAACAAAAATGGGAACACTAGTCCACAGGAAAGCACTTGAGATGGGGGAAGCCTGGATGTAACTTTGCCTTTTCTTCCTGCTCCCTTCCTACCTTCTCCATTTCTTTCCATCCTCCTCCATTATAAATCTGTTCCCTGTGTGTTTTTATCCCTGTTCTTCTTTTACTTTGGAAAAAATATATCTAAAGGAAGAGAAAAGCAGATGCCCTCGTATCTGACTCCCATAGCTTCAGTGATTTATGGATTTTGAATATGAATAGAGGTTGAAACTAATCAACAGATGGTTGGTAATATGGATATTCATGAATTCTGAATCCCTGTATTACTCTGCCAGGTATTGTTTAGATGTAAAAATATACATGTTGTCTAATCACCACTTTCAGGAAAGAAAGCCAGCAGTCTCTTGAACTGTCCCGGCCGTTCTGAAATACATGTTTTGGACAATGAACTGTGGTACATGCGTGTGTGCTTTGAAAAGGGAAAAAGAACTAAAACCTGACAAAAGTCTTTATGAATCTCTAATGCCCTCTGCTTGAAAAATCAAACCATTCCCAAAATTTCACTTTGAAAATAGGCAGGAATAAAATACCCTAAGTACTACTGTAAGCTAAATACTAATTTAGATGTGCAACTCCACAACCTGAAGGAAATCTAAGGCACTCACTACAACAAAGCAGGAAAGAAATTAAGTGTAAGTATTTATTTGCACTTCGGCAGACAGTAACATCTAGCAGCAGACTATTTTATATAAGTAATAAGCTGCTGCCACCTTCTGATAAAAGCTCAGCATGACTGTGAATGTCATCCTTCTCGCAAGGCTAAAGGAACACAAGATAAGCGTTCTGAGGCAAGAAAGCTGGGCAATGAAACAAGTTCTGCTCCAGCATCAATGCAAAAAAAAAATAAAAAAAAAATAAAAAAAATCATCTGTTGCACTGATATGTTCTTGGTCAAGAAGTTAATCTGAGAGTGGCCTCAACACTTCCAAGTACAAACGTAATGTGTCATCCTTACCCCAGCTCAGCAAAATGCTTTGACATCTGCTAACCATCAAACAGGCCAAAGTGCCGCTGAGGCAAACCAGCAGCACAGCTACCTCCCTTTATCCATACCCTTCTTTACCTCTTGAACACCCACCTGCTTGAAGAAGGGTCTGCTCTCCTTGGGGTCACCTTCCAACCATGACATCCTCCTTACAAAGCAACAGAAAGTCAACATTTCTTTCAGTGGTTTCTTCAAGAACAACCTGCTCACCATCGCTGTCACCCAGGGGCCACCTTTCTGGGAGGAAATGGACAAACCAAGGGTGGTGCCATAAGCACCCCTCCACGCCCCCTAAATGGGCTAGCTGCCACTAATCAACACCAGCTGTGTGCTGATCCTGAACTGGGAGCTTCTGCCCAAGCAGAGGAGCCCCAGATCTTTGGTGACCTCGTGGATTTGCTCCCTCTGTCAACTTCAACCATCATAATGGTGGTATGAGCTTTATTTTTTACATTCTGGTGCCACAAGTAGTATAGAGGGTACAACAGCAGAGTAGAAGCAAACCTGTGTCTCTTCTGGAAAATCAGTGCTTCACAGTCAGTATCTTTGAAGAGACGGATCACCTCTCCAAACAATAAAATCATGGCAGGTTAGCCTGACTTTCAAAGGAAACAAGGATTATATCATCTTACTGTCTAGCTGCTCCAACCTCCTATAACCCTTGATGGCATTGACCAGGTTCAACTAAATTGGACAGGAAATGGAAAGTCTCAAAACCGTAATTTCTAGAAATTTGGAGAAACCACAGAGTACACAGCCAGAGAAAAACAATCTTCAAAAGCTGCATTGCTGATGGGCCAACCGCTTCGAAGAGTCCCTGAACTACAGTCCCGTGATTTGGAGAAGGAGGAGGAAAAATCATAATCCAAACTGTAAGCTGCATGCAAATTTCCTCGGCAACACCTAAGGTGGTGGCAGAATGTTAAAGTAGATTTATTTTGGAGGTTATGCTGGGAGTTATGCCAGGAGCATAGCCTAAAACAACCCCCAAAATATGAAGGATATTCAAAATATCCTGCCATAATGATCATTTTTTTATACAGCTATTACAACTTTTCCAGAAACTCAAGCAATGTCTAAGTCTGTACTTACATACGACTGCAAGAGCGAAACAAACCAATATGGAAAGCCAGAATTACCACTTGACCTCTCATTACTACAGAAAAATTACACACACCACCCCCCTGAGTGCACTGCAAAGCTCACCACCATCTCTCTACCCTTACTGACATATTCCTCTCTCTTCATTCTGGCAGACAGCTCACCGTGTGCCGTCCCAGCGCTTCCAGGTTCCATCTGTCTGCTGATAAAATAATGAGGCAGATGTTTTGGGGGTTGCTGATTTTCAGGGAGGTCTTACCATTATTCATTTGTGTCACGGGATCAGCCTTCATTTCATAACAAGGTGAAAACAGAAGTTGTGACAGATGTAAAGCTGATGATTTTTTAATGTGGAGCATTTCTCTCTAACACTCATTTCACACCCTTCACTTCAAAAGTTTGCACGAGCAGTTCTTCACCACCACCTTGGGTGGTTAAGATCCCATCTGGGAGATTTTGCTAAAACCGAGAAAGTCACAGCTTTGCTCATGATGGTTTTGAGTATTAGCCTTTTTTTTCTTTTTTTTTTTCCAAAATTTAAATTTTGGAGCAGAAATGCTACACCTGGGATGGAACCCTTCTCAGATCGGGGTTTTTTTGTTTTGTTTCCTCATGTTCACACAGCTGATGTACTTTGGAAACCATTGGCTGCCACCCACCCTAAATGATCCCTAAGTGCTACCTTGCTGCGTGGGCTCCCGTCTCCATAAACCAATCTTTACTCCTGGTGGCAAAAGGACATGCGTGGCAGCTCCCATGACGTGTTTGCCAAGAGACTGTCGCAGGTGGAGTGATTGACTTCACTCGTAAGAGAGAAGTAAGGAAATATTTATTAAGGTAAAGCAGTGATTTAACAAAATTAGTAGTGAATGAAACAGTGTTTTACGATATTCAATGCCAAGGTACACTTGTGTATTTACTGCAGAGAGGACAGGATCAGACGAACTGTCAGGGAGACCCTCCTGCTGAGTCACGAGGTTCAGAAAGGACCCCCTTGCTTTCTAAACTCCTTCTCAGAGAGGAGTCTGGGTGCAGCTGGATCCAATCCTAGTCCCAGACTTGGTCAACGGTTTATGTCTAAAGGATTATATATGCACAATCAATCCTTTCTATTACTTAGCTAAGAAGTTTGAGCATGCTACTAGTCACTTACCAAGAGTCTGTTGCGGCAAGGAGCCTTAAGCAAGTGTCCTCACTCAAGGGGAGATCCTGGCGTGCAGCCTGCTGCCATACCGGAGAGCTCAAAGGGCTCTTAGGCTGCCCACTATTTATACTGTAAGATCACAGAATCATAGAATGGTCAGAGTTGGAAGGGACCTTAAAGATCATCGAGCTCCAACCCCCCTGCCATGGGCAGGGACACCTCTCCCTAGAGCAGGTTGCTCAAAGCCCCATCCAGCCTGGCCTTAAACACTTCCAGGGATGGGGCAGCCACAACTTCTCTGGGCAACCTGTTCCAGTGCCTCACCACCCTCACAAGAAAGAATTTCTTCCTAAGATCCAACCTAAATCTCTCCTCTTCAAGTTTAAAACCATTACCCCTTGTCCTATCACTGCATTTCCTGACAGAGTCCCTCTCCAGCTCTCCTGGAACTCCCTTCAAATACTGGAAGGCTGCTAGAAGGTCTCCCTGGAGGTTATGGTGCCAGATGCTCCTGCTGCCCCTCACTGCCACCCAGCCCATCAGTCCCACGTACAAAGTCACACTCAGTGTGGCAGAATGGAGGGAGCAGGCAATTTCAGCCTCTCTGAGAGATCTTGGGCCAAAGCTCTTGCCCTCCTGCCCTCCCCCTGCTTACAGGTGGCACTGACCATCGGCAGAGCAAAAAACTCAGCCTTTACTGGGAATCCCTCCTTTCCTCAGGGCTGGCTTTTATGTTGCTGATTTATTTTTAACCTCAAAGACA
>VXBW01002619.1:22698-67953 GCA_013400375.1 Thinocorus orbignyianus
GCCCTGTGCTGGACCCATTCCAACAGGTCCATGTCCTTTCTATGTTGAAGACTCCAAAGCTGGACACAGGACTCCAGGTGGGGTCTCACGAGTGCAGAGTGTGTCTGAACCTGATGAACTTGTGCAGCCTGCCTTGAGGCCCGTGTCACAGGATATCCCGTCCAAACACTCCCATTCCCTTAAATTCTATATAGAAAAAAATAGTGATTTTTGTTTCTGTTAACACAGTGAGCCCAGGCCGGAAGACGGTGACTCACGCGGCCCTCGGCACTACCCAGCAAAGGACTGTAGGAATGACAGAAAACGCAGGTGAAGACTTCTCTGCAGAAAACACCCTGAAAGCCACTGCCAGGAATCAGCCTCAGCCACTTCTCTCAGTGGATGCAGACACGTCGAACCAATCGCTTTCTCAGGGACCAAAGAAACAAACCAGTGGATTTGTGCCAGGTAAGAATTGAAACGAATTGGTTCCAATAAATTATTCCCTTTAAACAGAGAAAATGTCTTCCACTTTAAATTTAATTAAATTGTCTTTCGGTTGCCTGGCTAAGAGTAAAAATCTCCAAATGTACAAAATGCAAAAGAAGCTTCTAACAGTTAAGTTCTGACTAGGTATTGATTTGGAAAGTCAATTCTGCATCTTAGAAGATGCAAAAAGAAAGTTAAAATATATGAATGCTAGGAGAAAAAAAAAGACAGTCTTAAGGAACAAAACATGCAGTGAGGTAATTCTGCAGGCTCAGCTGTGTAAACTGATGGATATGGCTCTTTAAATCCACAAGGGGGTACCTTCAGGAGAACATAAAAAATACTGTTCAACTTAGGTGGCAGTAATTGCACCTGTCCTGATGCTAATCAATGACTTTCTTTTTTTTTTTTCCCCCCACCTGAAGTAATATCTTGCTTTTTATTGGTGCTTTTTTTTTCTGAAGTGTGTCTCCTCTGGGGCAGGAGAAATATTTTATTGCTATAGAGAAGGCTCAGTCTTTGGTAACGAGTAGCTCCAGGTCCCCAGTGGCTGCAAGCCTGTTGGGAGTCAGCAGTTAGTGATGCTACAGGCAGAGTCACCAACCCTTCCCTTGGTAAAATTCCAGAAGCTGCAGTGAAACTGGTGTGTCTTTTAAGGTTCTTTCTGGTGAATTAATATGATCTGAAAAGGCAATTGAATGGAAACAGAACTGTGTGCACAGAGTCTAAAATGAGTGCAAGACCTCCCACTTGTATTTCTTCAGGGTTCAGACTGATTCTTGATACCCAAGATGCAGCTAATTATGAACAAACGGCTTAATTGTCTTGTTACAACACAGGAGTGCGTGGTGCCCTCTGCTGCTGACTCTTGCAAAGGGCACTTCCCTGGCTGGCACTTTGATGTTTCTTCAGATGCTTGTATTTCATCTGTGAAGTCCCCAAAGGAAGTGATAATAACATTCTTCAAGAGTTTGACATGCTTGGTGACTGTGTAGGAATGGATAGCAAAATGCCTTCTCCAATCTCTGCCTCTTTTCAGGCAGTGTGGATGACATCAGTGCTCCTTGCTGAAATTACTTAAAATTCTAAAGTCTGCCCAAAACCCTTCTCGCTGGCATAGATCTGAGTGACACCCGACATGAGGCCACCCAAACTAAACATCAAATTGCCAGAGGGCTTTTCAGGTTCCAGTGGAAAGTCAGCTGCTAAGCAGGTCTCAAAAACCATTGGGCTTGTGAATCTAGAAGTAAAACCAGAATTGAAGTCACCAACTTCAGCACCCTGTAATCAGAAGTTATAATTCATAGAATCATGGAAAGGTTAGAGTTGGAAGGGACCTTAAAGATCATCAAGTTCCAATNAGCTGGGGTCTCACAAGTGCAGAGCAGAGGGGGAGAATCACTTCCAGCGGCCTGCTGCTCACGCTTTTCTTGATGCAGCCCAGGATACAGGGTTGGTTAATTGCAAGTGCATGTGAAAGTGTCACCTTCAGATAGTCATTGTCTGTGTTTACCCGTTGCAGTAACTTACTTGCCCTGGTTTTGCTCCCAAGGAAGCCTTTCACACAGCAGTAAGCAATAAAAAAAATATATTAAAAAACTAAAAAAAATGTGACGGGCCTTCAGTGATGAGTGTACTACCAGAAGCTGTTGTGATCTTTTTAAGATATCCAGCTGACTGTATCTGGTTTTAATGTCACTCTTTTGACAAGGCTCAGTCAGAATTTAACTGCAGATAAGTGATACTTAAGATATTTCCTTACAGAATAGTCCTTTGTGACCCAGAAGCCCAATACCTTTAACCAAAAAAGCAGCAACAAGGACCTGCGCAGCATTTCTGCATGATTGTCCCCGAAGTGCCCCGGTGTCCCTTTCCAGGGGAGCTCTCAAGCCCAGCTGCCAGTCCTCACTCTGCTGCACTTGGAAATGAATAGAGCAAAACACAGCTGCAGCAGAGGACTACAGAGGCAGCAACGGGCTGGTTTCTGAGCAGCAGAGGTTGGTCTGGCAGCCACGGTCATGGAGGCTGATTGACCTCAGGAGCAGCCTGAAGATTTGTGCTCCCCAGCACAGGCAACTGGAGTCTATAAATCACCGTAACAGCCCCACGTTCCCCTGGCACGGGGTCTCTGCCTCCCCCTCCCTGGGCTGCCCGCCCCACCTGCTCTGGGTTTAGGATGTTTGACTGTGTGCCCAAGCCTCAGTTGTCTTTTTGCTGTGGAGGCATCAACAGCATTGGCCGTTACCTACATCTCTAATTTAGAGCAACTGCAAAGGGCTATAAATTGCAATTTTCCAAGCACGGACTAGAAAATGAAGAGAAAGTGAAAACAAAAAGAAGCCCACATAACATGCTTCATGTCGGGCTCCTAAACCTGTTTGGGGAAATGTCTGTTTTCTAGTTGAAAACATGTAAAATGTTGAGCGGTACTGACTCTGATAGCCTCTCCGGTCCTGTGAGACTCATTCTCTACAAATACCTGAAAGGAGGGTGTAGAGAGAATTAAATGGTGAATACAGAATTAAATGGGGGTCAGTCTCTCCTTCAAAGTCACAGGGGATGGGACAAGAGGAAGTGGCCTCAAGTTGCACCAGGGGAGGTTCAGATGGGATATTAGGAAAAAATTTTACATGGAAAGGGTTATTAAGCATTGGAATGGGCTGCCCAGGAAAGCAGTTGAGGCACCATCCCTGGCGGTGTTTAAAAGATGGGTTGACGCAGTGCTTCGTGATGTGGTTTAGTGATGGCTTTTTATCAGTTAGGCTGCTGGTTGGACTAGATGATCTAAAAAGTCCCTTCCAACCTAGACAACTCTGTGATCACTAAACTTCTCTCCCTATTCAGATATATTTGCTAAATGTCTTCACAAGCAGTTGTCCTAAACATTCCCTTTACTCAAATAGCAGTGAAACAAATTCATAAAACCAGCCTTTTAGATCCAGCCTTATCATAAAGGCTGGAGCAACTCTACGGAGAGCCGATGCCTTTTGGATATTTCCAAAACAAAGACATAGAATCATTTAATTTCATTTAGGGAAGACAAAAGCAGAAAACAGCTGCTGGGTTTAGTTCATTTTGCGCTGCTCTGATACCACACAGGTGCCTTAAAGCACATGGGGCTTACACTTAGGATTGCCTGAAGCCCCCTTTCTGTGCCAGCCCAGAGGAGACGGGGAGGGGCTGCAGCTCCTTTCTAAGGCATTTCCCAGCAGGTGAAGTTAGCATTCCTGCATTCCTCTGGCAATAAATCCAGAGCTTGGAAGGCTGTGTCATGTCCCTTAGCACGGGTACCTTAGCACTAAACTCATGCTAGTTATCAATGAAACAATTTAAGCTCTAATTAATGGTGTGTATTCGCCACTGCCAGGGATGCGTTCTGCTGGTGGGGGTGGGTGGGGGCTGTGTGTTCCAAGCCCATTGACTCAAACATTTCCTTAACGCCCACCACGATGTGTAATCCCAATTACATTCGGATTTTACAGATCTTGCGGCGCAGTGTTTCCACCAGCACTGTCACAGTTCCGACAGCTGCCAGCAGATACATCACGGCACAGGCAAAGTGCTCTTCAATATTTACCAGTAAAAAACCAAATATAGTCATTACATTTAGAAACATAGGCGTATTTCTGGTGTTTGTGGGGGTGGGATTAAGCTGTCACTCTTGTACAAAGTATCCCCACAGCCATCCGTGTAGGACTTCAGCAGGAGGAAGGAGTCCCACCTGAGTTACTCCTTGCTCCTGTGGGACAAAACTGCAGCCATCAAGGGTCAGGCTTCATGTCAGCAAACCACACACGGTCTCTTCTTGTGTAGCTGCAGTGCTCTGCTGCCTCTCCTGTACTACATACACAAAGCTGAAGTGACTCCAGGTCATCCTCTTTGAAATGCTTGCCCCATCTATTTTTATGTCTTCCATCGTGTGTCAGGTAACAGGCAAAATCAAGGTAATTTGTGCAGCCAACCTCTGCGATTCCCATTCTGAGGGTGGAGATCAACATAACTTGAAATGGCCTCATTTTCACCTGTAGATAACTGCTTCCATAATGTTTTAGCTCAGACTGGTCTGTAGCCCATTGCAGAGCTTTGGAAAAGAGAATTTAATTTACATCCATCTATTTTTTCAGTGGGAAACGACCCACCTGGGTTTGGTTGAGATGTACCGTGGTTTGAGATGCAAACTTGAAATGACATTTTAGCTTTAGTTTCACATTATTTCAAAAATTCAAACTATACAATAGGAGTCAGCAGTTCTTAAACTGTTGTTTTCTTAAAAAAAAAAATAAGCACTTTCACATTACTTAGTTCTAGTGTACTGTGGATAAGTCTTCCTAAGTCAAACTCACCAAAACTTAATTATTCCTTTCTCTCTCTTGACATTGTGCAGATAACAGTTCCTCAGGAAAAAGAACAGGTGATAAAAATGGGAATGGCATAATCGTGCCAAAGAGGGATCAGCTCGGAGGTGGTCGTCCAGTCCCAGAAACAGGTAAGGCCAGCTGAGTGAATTCATTTTGAATTATGTCAGTTTCTTCAGTCGGGTGTTCTAGGTCCAGGAGCCAATCTATGTATCTATGAATAATGTACTTCCCTACTCCAAACTGTTCCTAACTTGCTTTCCCAGTTTAGCTTCTCAGCACGAATTGCTCCAAATACTAGTGCTTAAGTGATAGACTGGCTGTATTTTTAAAGAAAAATCTCAGATTTTCTTTACCACTTTTTCATTTTATTAAATAAAGTGTCATTTCTCTTAACCTCATTGTAGGTGCTGTGTTACCCTTAGCCTTAGGCTTGGCCATCACTGCTTTACTGCTGCTTATGGTTGCTTGCAGACTGCGCTTAGTGAGACAGAAGCTTAAAAAAGCTCGACCCATTACATCTGAAGAGTCCGATTACCTCATCAACGGGATGTATCTCTGAAAATTGGATTTAGAGCAGTTGTTTTCTCCCCTTTCTCCTGTGTCCGTGAACCTCTGCCTCTGTAAAAGGACTGAAACCTTTAGCTGAGTTTCAAGTGTAGAAGAAGCCCATGAGATGAGGAACGTGTTCTTCCCCTTCGGTGATAAAATAAACAAGTGGGTAGATGCTCGTGCTCAGAAAACAAGCAGCGTTCAGGCTCCAGAGTGTAGCACCACTTGGCCCTTGTGCAGAAGACCCTGCAAGGTGGGGACACTTCAAAGTGGGTGTGGGGTGCCCCTGCCCTCCCTGCAGCAGTTGGGGGTCCTGCCCGCAGCAGAGTGTGCCCCAGGGCCATGGCACCAGAGCAGCCAAGGCGTAGAGGGAAGCTTGTACCACCCTGCTCTTCTCGGCGCTGCCACCACTCTGGGGACCAGGACACTCCGGACCAACCCATCACTTCATTGTCCAGCAGAGAACCATCTGTGGACTTTCCACCTGATGCACTGGGAGTATTCTCATTAAAGAATTTGTCTTGCTTTGTTCATTAAAAGCAATTGCTATCCTAGCACCAGCTTTTGTAAAGAAATTTGGAATTTAAGGAACAGAGCATCTTGGGTTTTGTTCACAGTTTAAGCCCCCCTGCAGCTCGCAGAGTCATGATTACCAAACGCTAAAATGAGAAAACACAAGTCCTCAGCGGAGGAGCTGGGACTTACCAGTGCTTGACAGCAGTCCTGTGTCACCCCAGAGCTCAGGGACCCTCTCTCCAGAGCTCAGGGCTCCTTCAGTCCCCTCCACCCCTGGCTCCGCAGGGGGAGAGTGCAGCACGCAGCAGCTTTTACCCCAGAGGCCGGAGTGTAGGATTCCTGCCGGTTATCCCGTAGCTCCCCGCAAAGCTTGAAAGCTTTGGCGACCTGCCCCAACCCCAGCCAAGTTCTCATAGAATTAGAGCAAGTAATTGATATGTGTGAGTGAACTTCAGATGTGTTAAGAGTAAAATGTGTACAGTACATGTTATATATAACATATATATATATATGCACACACCCTGCTGTCTGTCTTGTCTTACTGTCCAAGGATGTCACATCCATCTCGGGTCCCAATAAAAACAGAGGCAGATGAGGCGTGCATCTTTTTGTATGTTGTTTTTTGTACTTCAGTAACTTCCAAGTCAGCCATGGTATACAAATAGTTCAAGTTGCTCAGTCTTGATTACTTTATGTAAAATAGCTCTAATAAACCTATTTTATTCTTATATTTCTTGCATTGCCTTGATTTTTAGCTGCCAGCTCGATCTTGTTCTGAGACCACAGTGTGAGAGCAGACAAAAGTACATTCCTCCTCTCTGTGAAACAGCCTAAAAAGAAGCTGGGATGTGTGTGGTGGGGGAAATCACTGAGATTCATTCTCCAGGCCTTTCACTGCAAATACAGACCAGGGGAAGAGGTATTAGAAAGCAGCCCTGAGGAAAGGGACCTGGGGGTGCTGATGGACGAGAGGCTGGNGATAGCTTTTTAGATTTTTCAACCGTTTTGCCCTTCAGACCAATTTACATACACTTAAGGGCCTAAACTATTTCCAAGTAACAGACAATACTTACCAGGGTTTTATCCATACAAGTCAGGTTTTTCCACAACGTGGGCTGCTTGCTGCCCCCTTTTGCGGGAGGGGGATCCAAGACAGAACATCCCGGCTTCAGTCTTTCCATAGCACTGCATGATTAGAGCAGGGGCAGTTCCAAAAGCGCGTTTGCAGGACAAAAAGGCTGAAATGGGTCAGTGCGATGCTCCAGTTGCTTTTTAAATCCTAGATAAAGCGGGAGAGTTTCAATTCCAAGCTCCACAGAGAGAGTCAACGGCAGGAACCCAAACAGACCACCCCAGACAGAGAAGCCATTCTCATCGTAAGCCCCAACAGAATTCACATCCCTGCAGCCCTGAGGTCTTCACCTGCTGCTTTTGTGAGCATCAGGAACTGGGACTTTTCAGTTTCTAATGTCAAAAGCTAAAAGAATAGAAGCAAAAGGAAAAGCTAGAAAAGATCCAGAGAGAGATGGTGGACATAAAGGCCAGACAGAGGCAAGAAGCACGCAGTAATTAGTATGAAAGACAAGAGCCCACGGAACAACAGGCTCAACCTGAGTAAGGAAAGGAAAACATGCTGTAAATAGGGAATATTTAGGGGAAGAAAAAAAAAAAAGAAAGTGTAGAAGTACCACTGCCATGTAGTTTTCAACTGTTACTTAAAACAAGTCAGAAAGTGAGAATGTAAGGCTACAAACACATTTGTAATACAACAGAAACACCTGCTGAACATTGCACTGGAGCTCTAAAACATGAATAAAGAGAAGCCTACCAGGACTGAATCAACACAAAAAGCCAGTTCAGAAACAAGTTTTTAAAGATACCCGCTAGAATTTTAAGTTTTGCATTTGTAAGGCTCCTGGCTGACAGTTGTAAACCACTCATAAATCCATGGAAGGCGTATTTTGAACAGGCTGAGAAGCAGCAAAAGCAGAAAGGTTTGGTGCTGTGAGGGACCGACAGTCTCAGCTTGCAAGGATTTCCTCAGCTGTCCAGTCAACAGCAATATTTAATCCCCCTGTAGAGAGGGCAGAGCAAGAAATGTTATCATAGTGCTTCACAACCACCAGCTCCTAATGCACAAGAAAGATTCATTAAAAATACTTAAATTCTAAACAAGTGACTGAACAAGACAGGCACAGAGGGGGCAGGAAACTTGAATGGGTGCAGGACTGGAAATGACCTGAAAGCGAGCAGCACAACAGGGAGCAGGGTCTATGAGGAAAGCATCTCTGAAAGCTAATTCCATGCACAAGAGGCAACTTTCCTGAGGCTGCCCCTACAGCCAGAGAAGAAGAGCTTCTCAGGAGCTCTGACCAGAGCTTTAGACCAGGCAGATGCTGGGAATCACTGGTTTCCCTAAACAAAGGCCTTGGAGAGTGGCCTCCCAGCCCATAAACCACCTGAAAAAAAACCCCAGTTACTCATTAATCTCAGATGCCCCTTCTCCATTATAGCAAAAAAACCGAAACAAACCATCAAAAAAAATGAAAACCAACAAGCCCACAAAAGAAAACAAAAGCAAAAAGAGGATTTAGCAGAACACACTAAATGAGATACTTAATCTGCTCATTATAAAGACACGTGAGACGCAAGCATATGCCTAAACATGGTTAAAAAGAGACCTTCAGTATCTCGGTAGCGTCAGAGTATCCAGAAGGTCAGCTCCTCAGAAGTGCATAATGAAAATGGTTGGACTACAAAGAAACACTAAAAGACCGAAGTAAAATCTCAGAAAAACTCCATCAACAGCCTTCATGAAAATAATATGTTGCTGCTAAAACAAATTTTTGTTAAAAAGCACAGGATGAAGTCTTTCCAGTTTTCAGGTTTGGCAGGATGAGTTATGAAGCGAGTTCTTTCCATTTCTCCTTCCTGAAGCTTTCAGGCAATTTTCAACAGGCAGCTGGAGCTCCTCCATGCACATTTTAGCAACAGCTACACCCGTTCAATTCACAATTTAAATAAATACGATTTTAGTCCCTGAGCACACTCTGCTGAGCATCTCATTAACACCCTGCCAAGAGCACGAGAGAACAGTGACAGCCTTTCATGGGAAAAGCTGGAAAGCATCAGCCGTGTTATGAATTTAGGCTGCCTGGAAAACTTCCACCTGGGACAGAAGTCAGTCCCGTACGTCAAGGATGACACGCAAACAGGACAGGTAGGTGAAAGCTTCCAGTGTCTCCGCCTGCTCAGGCCAAGTGTGAGCCCAGTCTGATTTCCTCAGCCTGGCTGGGGCCAGAAATCCCAAACCCTGCCCCCGGGCGCTCTGAGCACACGCCTGGATCTCCATCACAGCAACGGCAAAAGGGCTTTATGATACCCGAAGTGTGTCTGAGCACTTCCCACGAGAAGTCTTCAGCCTTTCACAGTTATAAGCAGAGGGACAAAAACCTCAAAATTGAACCAACGAAGGCAAACTGTACGAGTCCACAAAACCAACCTAAACCCTGTGCTTCAACCCACCTGCCATATAATACAGCACTTAAACTCTAATTTGCACTTCCCTGATGCATAGTCTAGACGTCCTGAAACACAAAAGACCAATCATCTGGAACAAAGAATGAGGATTCTGTAAAAGTAATTAGTATTATCGATCTTTCTAACTGCATTGTAGTATGTTCAAAATCAGCTAAATGGAAGCAGAGATACAAATCACAGGCTTAGTTTGCGTTACTCACCATTAGCATCATGTCAAAACCAAGATGGGATTGCAACCACATCCTCTTCCCATGAGCTCCATTTCCATCAAACACAGCACATCCTGGGACACATTAATGAGTACAACAAAGAAAACCCTGCTGCTGTAAGAACGGGTTAACACCCTTGTTTCTAGCAGGAATGACAGCATTAGTCCAGAGTAAAATTCCTCTGGGCATTTTAGTTTTCCCTCATTGTGCTGATGGTTAATTCCACAGTCCCTCAACACTCAAAAAAAGCCCCCTGGAGGTTGTCACCCTGTCACAAAGACACTGCACACGCGGGGAGAACCGCTGCCAGCTGGATGCTGCAGAGCCTCCCTGCTCCAGAGGCCTCGCTGCCCCTCTCAAACTTGCTGACTATGAAACATTTCAGGAATCATCCCGGTGGCTCCGATCAGCAGCGCTGGCACACACTCTCTGGCACACACTCTGACACACTAGTTTCCCCTCAAAAAAAATAGCTCATGTCACTGTCTTTATGCCCTCAAGTCAGCTGGCCAGTTACAATACAGCACCCCAAACTGCTCTTCTCTTTTTGTGGGTTTTCGGTAGAGGTGTGGGCTCTTGGTTCCTCAACTCAGACCCTGGAGGTGTCCTACTGCCTGAGCCCTGGAAACAACTCAACAGTGGATTCTGACTGATTAAACCCAAGTTCTCCCAAGTTGTTCTGGCTCAGAGGGGTCATAACAATCCAGTGAAACATCACTGCTCCTCTTACAAAAAGATAAGCTTTAACTCTTGCACGTGGCAGATCACACACTCCCAAGCCAGCTGGATTCAGCCAGGGGCAGCAGGCAGGTTTCATACACCATGTACACGGCCCATTCCCCAAAACACATGGATACAAACTAAAAGAAATTCCCAAGAGCCAAGTAAAACTCCACTTATATTCCATATGGTATCACCAGGCTTGGTAACAGCTGCAATGTATTACCTGCAAGTGGACACACTGATCTGGTCATTTAGTAAACTGGTATTTGCACGTTCTTGCTTTCCTTCTGGATACGTGAAGTCATGTACAAGTTAAACAGCTCCACAAAACCAAGCAGACACCTAAATACAGCTTCCTCTCAATCTGTTTTATTTGGCAAAGTAGCAATTCAGACAGTTCACACAGCACTTATTCAAGCTCTTCAAATCTTCTGCATTTCAACTTGTCCTCTTCTCCAAGAAGTTTTTACTTCAGAACCATTGCTCCATCATGGCGGGGTCTTCATTTCCCAACTCCTAAATGCTACTCCCGGGTTTTCTTCCTGTCCGAGTGCCTTGACTGTCACCAACCCCTTCAGTGGAATGGGTGCACTAATCCCAACAGCCTTGGTCCCTGAAGCCTTACACCTCCTGAAGTGGTTCCCCCCAAAAAATAGTTGTCGCCAGGTCTCAGCTTGATCATTTCTTCCGAGTTAGGCTAGCTTATTACACTGTGTCCAGAGACAAGAATTTGGAGACAGTTGAGCTCATGTCTTTCATTTAACTGATTAAATTCGTGAGAAGATGTAAATAAAGCTGAACTCAAACTGAATGATACAGTGACCAAAAGGTTGAACACTAGCATGCATCGTTTAAAGGTATTTCACTTCAACACCAAAAACTAGATTCACAGTTGATTGTGGGTTAGTACAAATTTGTCAGACGCAAGTGGGTTTCTCTGAATTGTATTTTCTAGAATACAGGCTATATTAATTCCTTTATAAGGTTAAACTTTGTGCATGTGCTCCCAGGCTGCAGTCAGATCAGGAGGTGGTACATTAACTTCAAAACATCTGAATAAATTAAGCGATATACATCTCTTACAGAGGAACAGGATGAGGCTGGCCTTCGAAAGGAAGGTTATTTAAAATGTTCCTCTTTCATATTCAGAGGCCTTTGAATTTTAAACTTTATGCTTTCAGGGATCAATCCCCTCACAAAATTATTGCTGTTCCACCATTAGAAGTCAAATATATTCTTGCAGTGATCACTATGGGTTATTTTTAGGCAAGTTATTTTATTCTATAATCCTTTTTACCATAAAAAAAAAAAGAAAACAATGATAACGTGCTTTTTACTTTAACTCCTGGTTGCTCAAATCTGAGCAAATGACTCGGGATACACCTCCTCCCTTTCCCAAAGCAGCTCCCCTTGCTGTACAGCTTTGCAGTTTGCTGTTGACATTTTACAGTACCGAAACAGAAAACTTGAGGCAGAAAACAGGTTTAGAGCCTTCCAACTACTCTTCTATACAGAAATTTAACAACTGCATCTCTGACTGTACTTAAGAGTCCAGGATTCATTATTCCTTCTGCATGCATCATGTTCTCCTTGTATAGCAATTAAGAATTCATCTTCTAAAAAGCCAGAATTTTTCCTGGGTGCCCACAGCTAGAAAAAATGAGAATGTTAATACAGCAAGTGGCTTTGCCAAAAGCAACTTTCTTCTAGAACCAAACTGGATATATTTTTTTTTAAGAATCTAGTAATCCATATCTCAGTAGTCTACTACACACTGATTCTTATCTTCCACACAAACACACAACCCTCCTTTTGCTTTCAATGTTATTCGGCAAAGCAGAGTTGCGTAAACTGTTCAGTGATCGGGACGCAGCTAACATCATTATTTCCGGAGTTAAATCCATGCATATCAACATCAGTACTGAGCTATAAACCAAACCAAAACTTCAAGACTCTGTTCATTAATTTTGGAAGAAAAAGGGAAAACCACGTCTGTTATCTCCAACTTGAACAGCAGTGTTTAATAAGGGCGGCCACCCACCTCTGATGTCTTGAAGGTCAATATATACAGATGCCTGGATTTAAGGTAATAAAGCAGCTGATTGTATCTACTACATGCTAGTCTATGACACCATGTCAAAAGCTTAAAAAGGAAGTTCATCTCCTTTTAGTAGCATCTAGCAGACATCGGAACACAGAAAACCTGGTATTACCTACGTAGTGTCATAAGGTGCACAGAAGCGGTTTTACCAAGGGACACAGGAGCCGAGAGAAGTGAGTGTTCAAGTACCCCCATCGAAATCAGAGTTCACAAGCTACAGGTCTTCATCTGCAGTTCTGCAGAAATTCACTTTGAACAGATGAAAGTAAAATAAAGGCATGTTAAATAAAACAGTGCCCACATAAAACTTTCCACCATTTCTTTTATCGGATTTGCCTTGAGCATCTAAAAAAATAAAACAAACACCACGCTTTTCCATGCTGATAACAACAGTATAACGAAGTCCAAAACAAGCTGCAATGCTGTTGGTTTTCAAAAAGCTTTTAGAACTGGAGATGAGCAGTCCACTGTAACACTATGTTTGGGTCAAGATGACGTAGCTTTTACAATTCATCCCTGTAGAAAGAAAAAAAAACACAGGCAGTTATGTTTCTTCTCCCCTTGAAATCTGAATCAGATGAAGTGCTTCAGCACATCAGAAGAACTTCAGAAAACTCTTAAAGCATTTAAAAAGCAAACCAATGGCAACAGCAATCCCGTATCATCTCATACAATTAATGTATTGTGAAATATGGGCCCTTCTATTTCACATTTAATGGATCATTTCATGTAATGACCATCCCCTGCACCACACAGCTAATTACACAGCTACCTGTCATCCAAACTGTTGGCTACAGCCTGGCAAGAAACTGAGCCAACTTACTAGACAGAGTATTGGCAAAAAAACATTCTCTGTAGCTGCCAAAAAGGCAAGTTTAGCTTCACCTGCAGTCTCTCAGGAAAGCTAGGAACACAGTCTCACCTCCACGTCATGCAGTTTGTACCACCTATTTTATTTATCTTGCAGAGGAGCTTGATCAGCTCCCGAAGGACCTGTGCAAAATCAGGACTAGGTTACGGAAAGGGTGCGGGTCTGTGCGTTAAAAGGAGATTCAGGTAGGAGAAAGGATGCATCAAGAAGTCTCTTTAAGTAACTGCAGGGATTCTAGAAAATGCTGGGGTTTGTTCCTGCAGGACATTTAAACCACATTGAGACAGGAAACCCGCAGAACCCATATTCCATCAGTGCAATTATAATATATTAGTGATTCATTTAAATATTTCTAAAGCATTATCTTTAGCACAAAATGTCCATCAGCTCTGAAAGCTGTGCACCATGCCATTATGAATGCTGGAAAATTCCAACAGAAGTGTTTTCTTCCCCCCACCCTCCCTGCAAGACATAAGTGATCTACAAACTCACAATGAGTTTGCTGGGATTTTTCTTTTAGCAGGTGCATCACCCTCGTTGGCCAAAGCAAACACTGAATTAACTTCACTAATGTGATTGCTGGCTCAACACACAACAGCATTTCCAGCTCTCATGCAAAAGTAACCCACAAAATTACAGCCTTCCATGCACACAAGCAAAAGACTGAAGGTCACAAGGGCATTATCCTTCGGGAATCACATAGCACGGAATGACAGCATGCAAAACATTTTAAAAGCAACTGAAAAGGCTGCTGTGACTAGTGCCTAAATGACTAATTTTCTATCTACTGCAGCTGGCAGCAAGCCTTATGATTTGTTAGCGATAAATATTTGCATTCTTTGCACTTTGCACTGCCTTCTAATAGTGAGGTACTAATCAGGCAGCTTCAGAGTGCTGCAGTAATTACAGAAAGCAGAAAAAAGCAGGAGGGGGAAGAACACATCTTGGCAGGGGTAAAGAATATGTTTATATATGTTTATACCCAAAGGTTTGGTAGTGTCTCCCTATCTATTTACAGAATGGGTATTTGCTTACTTTAAACAGATAAAAATAAACGAACATCTGATACTCAGTTTAAAATGCAGCGCCAGTGAATTTGGGACAAGGACTTGGTTCATCCTCAATGCACCCCGGAGCTGCGTTATCAGTTAATATTTACAACCTCAAAAAGCATATCTCAGTAACCACTACTGCTACTGCTGGTTCAGTCTCGTGTGCCCAATTGCCAATGTGATTTCCATCCCTACCATATACTCTCACAGCTCTGTAAAGGCCTGGCTTTTCTACTGTGACAATAATTCTTAATCCTTTAAACCCAAGCTAGACCCTCAAGAGATTGTAAGCCTAAGAAAAACTCTGTATTTATTCTATCAAACATGGCAATTTTGCCCAGTCACCGACCTTGGCAAGGTTTGTGCACAATGTTGCTGAGGCACTCAGCATGTCTGAAACGTGGGTTTGGTTTTTTTCACAAAATGGTATTTGTATTTAAGAATTCAAATAAGTGATAATAACATGCCAATACTTTGCTAGTATTTTAGAATCATAGAATGGTTAGAGTTGGAAGGGACCTTAAAGATCTTCCAGTTCCAACCCCCCTGCCATGGGCAGGGACACCTCCCACCACACCAGGTTGCTCAAAGCCCCATCCAGCCTGGCCTTGAATACCTCCAGGGACGGGGTAGCCACAACTTCTCTGGGCAACCTGTTCCAGTGCTTCACCATCCTCACAGGGAAGAACTTCTTCCTAATGTCTAACCTCAATCTCCCCTCTTCCAATTTAAAACCATTACCCCTCGTCCTGTCACTAGACTTCCTGACAAAGAGTCCCTCCCCAGCTCTCCTGTAGGCTCCCTTCAGATACTGGAAGGCTGCTATCAGGTCTCCCCGGAGACCTGACCATTGCTTTAAGCTATTCCTGAGCAAATAACAGCATTCCTGTAGGTTATGTATATCCTAGATGTCACTTTCAAAATAAAGATCTTCATATTGTGCTTATTAGAAGATTTTTCACTAGCTCTTCACTACTCCTTATCCTAACAGCAGCATGCCAGCCTGAAACAGCCTGTGATGACTGTGTTAAATTCACACAGCATTTATTTCCTACTGCCAAGAGAAACAGAGCTTATATGTGCGCTATAGTACTATGTATATTAGGAAGTTACAGAAAAGTCTTAAATAAATCATCAAGTAAGCAACACTTCTCAGCTTTCCATCTAATGCCAACAGCTTGCAGACTTAAATATACATTGCAAAACAGCATCAGTGGATCTGAACTTCAGTTGTAGTGATCAGAAGCTGCCAAGCTAAGATATCTACCTGGGTTCAGCTTCTGGTAAAACCCAGGACACTGGCTATTCTCCCAGTGGTAAAAAACAAACAAACAAACCACTATTTCCCTCTTAAAAATACCCTGTTGTCCTCTAGAGACATAGGAAAGATCTACTAATTAATTTGTATTTTTCTCCCTTTTTCTGACCACAACTATTTGCTGTGATTCTTAAATAATTCACATAAATTCCCTCCACCTCCATATATACCCTCCTTCCAATCTACTTCCTAGCTCCTGCTTAGTAAGCAATATATATATATTTAGGTTTTAAGTCATCACAATAGTCCCTCTCAGACCCTTGGAATTCTATCAAGGGAATCACTCATCCAATATTGTCAACTGAGGCATCAAAGCAACTTTATAAACTCAAGTTAAAGCAAATGTCAGAAGTCATTAGCTCAAAATCACTAGTCTAAAAACAAAGAAAGCTTGAAAAACTTTGCCTTGCTATTAGGGAAAACATATTCCACATTTCACAATGGGAGTATCTAACAACAAACTAAAACACATTCTCAGAGAAGTCTAATAGGTAGCGTTTCAGGTAAGTGTCAAGAGTTCATTATTGGGAGGGAAAAAAACCCAACAACAAATCTCATCAACAAAAAGAAATAACAGAAGTTTGGGACACAGATTTGCCATGATGTTTTGAGGTCTGTCTCCACCTCTTCAGTGGAAGGCATTCAAAGTAAGTATCTGAACAAGCATTTATTAATTTATCTGAAATCTGTAACTCTCTCTTTTTGACCTGCTTTAATTTTCTTGTCATTAGGCAGCATTTGACTTTTTTGATACATCATTAATCTATGAAAAATACGCTGTCATTACTGGTACTGTATTTCTAATTCATATTGGGGTATACTGAATTTCAGTATCTATTCAGTGTTTTAGCAGCCAATTATTTCTCCCTTTGTCATTAGAAATGTAACTAAATGCATATTTGGAGTTGTAGCATTTTAATCTGTAAAGATGCTGTTAGAAAGCATCTATTATTTCCTATGATCAATCATCACATTGAGAGAGCAGGTTATAATGACAAAGAAAAGGAATTCTCTCTGCAACCTATTATATCAGTTACATCACATGTATTTTCGCATAATACATAAATTTTAAATTTAGCCTAAAATATTTTGAGCAGAGATTCTTTTTGCCAAAATAAAATAAAAACTTTAACCATAATCATTAGGCTGCAATAGCCTAAAGAATTCCAGGCAAACAATTCCTGCTCATTTCACCTGAGCTTGTCAGGGGCATTTGAAACCCTACATAAGAGTTTATAACCAGAAACATATTAAAATATTTCTTTATAAGTATTTTTTATCAAAAAGGTGCTTAATCATGTTGTGTGTACTTGTAAGTGGGATGCAGTAACAGCCCCCGTCCAGTCACTGCAGTTTTTCCTCAAAAATGCTGAACTGTCATAATTTTGCATTTTATTAGCAAATATATGAATTTAGCATGTCATTTATAAATAATTTCTACTAATGCAAAAAAAAGGAAAAAAAAGGGTAAATTTGTTAACTTTTTAAAAACAGCTGCCTGTTTGGAAATAAAGTGCACGATTGCAAGAGACTCACTGCTAAGCATTCCTTACATTGTTATTCTAATTATTGTTAATCCTTAGTGAATGAAATTGTGTAACATAATGTAAACTAAGAGAGTGACAAGCCATACACACAGGATTCTTCAGCTGCTCTAAAAAAAGAGAGACTGTCCAATCAATTTTAGATTTACAACAATAGAGTATCTCACACCCTACAGTTCTTTATTACAGAAAGACTTAAAGATGCTTTTTCAGAGGAGTCTCTAATTGATCTCTGCTCACAGGTCTTCAACAATTGAAGAAAGATAAACTGAAATCTAGGAAGTGCAGAAAAAAATAATCTCTTTCATCTTTGATACCATCATAGATAACAAATGCTGATTTGTAATTCAGAGTTTCCTTATCAGCAGCTGGTTGACCTTAGACTTTGCAATCACTAATAAAGAAAAATAACAACAGAAGACAGATGCAGCCTCCTGTAAGGTCAGCAGTTCCCTGGCAGCTATCCTTGAGAAGGGAATGGGAATTTTATTCATATCACAAAGAGGACAACTAATTGAAAATACAAACATTACAGAGACTGGACTTCTGAGATTTCCTTCAATAGAGATTTCTTAGTCTGAACCAAATATAACTGTTAGTAGCACCTGTGCTACTGTAGTGATCAAGGTAACCCCCTTCAGGCTAAGCACTTACTTTTCTGATAACGCTAATGTATATTCTTAACACTTAAATTTAAACTAAGCAAAGTAACAAAGTATTTCAGAAAAGAACAGAAACTGCTGAGAAAACCTGTGGAAGGGAACCGCACAATACTTATGACAGCAGAAGGCCCAAAGAGAATCTATTACTTCTTCCTGAGCTACCACAGAAAATAAGAGTACAAAACTGCACAGAAGAGGGGCAAAGACCTTAGAATTCTAGTCCTTAATGTACTACACTACCATCTCTAGCCACAAAGGACAACCACTGTCATTCCAGAAAGCTTCCATAAACACTATTTATAAGAAGCCACGTTGCCGTTGCTGCTACAAAAACCCCTCCATAATTGCTACTATAACCATATCAGGTGGAAATGAATAAAAGCCTGTAAGACTTCTACGAAAAAAGGAAGGCTTAAGAATATTACTTCTCTTTTGTAGAGCAAGCAAAGCATGGACTCCAGACTTGTCTGAAGTTCACCACATTTGCCAGAGGGGGAAACTGACCACAAAGCAAGATTTCCAAAGCCTTACAAGAGGCAGGAAACCCCCAAGTACCACTCTAAGGGAATACTGGCAATATTCGAGGACAAAGTATTAATTTGCATAACAAATACAAAATATCTGAATAGCCAGCATGCTTCACAAGCTTTGAACTAAGCAGTAATTCATTAAAGTTGTTCTAAGAGTAATTTGCACATGGTGGCTATACAGCAATCCAAGAAACACCGAAGTGAGGTTTCAGAAAGCAGCAGGAATGCAAATTGCTTTATTTGCGCTTTTTATGGACATTTTCACAGCTTAAACTCTCAGTGTTCACATACCCAAATCACAAGCTATACTCCAGAATAAACCCCAAAAATCTAAATTCAGGAGTTATGAAGCTCAAACATTGTTTTCAGAACTCAATACACGCCTGTGCACTTCATTAGCACAGATAATACATTCACAAGCATTTTCTGCCAGGAAGCAGAACGGGCCTGCTGCTTTGTCCACTGGCACACTAATGCCTAGTAGGGTTTCAGCTGACAGCTGTGTTAGGTGTCTATGTTACTGGTCATTCAGTTCAGCAATCTGGAAAGTTTACTACCCCTAGAAGGACTTTCAGAGTTTGCTCTGTTGGGGAACACGAATATGTCCCCATCAAAGACAGATGACAGGCTTTTAATAACTTGGTCTGAGAATTTTCTGAATGCTACTCAACCACATTCATACTTCAGAGACGAAGGGTTTACCTTCTCCACTTTCTGCTACTTGGAGGTTGAGAGAATCATAGAATGGTCAGAGTTGGAAGGGACCTTAAAGATCATTGAGTTCCAACCCCCCTGCCATGGGCAGGGACACCTCTCCCTAGAGCAGGTTGCTCAAAGCCCCATCCAGCCTGGCCTTAAACACTTCCAGGGACGGGGCATCCACAACTTCTCTGGGCAACCTGTTCCAGTGCCTCACCACCCTCACAGGAAAGAACTTCTTCCTAATATCTAACCTAAATCTCCCCTCTTCCAATTTAAAACCATTACCCCTCATCCTGTCACTAGACTTCCTAACAAAGTCCCTCCCCAGCTCAAGTGCTTGCAAGATTATCTATATTTCCCACAAAAGATTTTATGAAAATTTCAATTCATCAGTGACATTTTAGAAAAATTAAAAAAAAAATCAACACACAATTACCACTAACTTACAGGACAAAGTAATATTTATTATTAAGTAGCATTTTACACTTTACCCTAATTACTGGGCAAGCTAGTTATAAACAGTTCATCTGAAGGGATGTTTAAATTTAGAAAATAGTGTGTTCAAAACAACAAAGAAGAAACTTCAACACACCGAAGACTAAAGAAAACCTGTCTGAAAGAGACAAAGTGCAACCCATGCAATATTTTTCTTCTGCTTTTAAATTAACTCAAATTTAGCATAACCTCCTCATGGTGATGCAGTAATGCAGACCGAGTCACTTCCCATGGTATGGAGGAGCAGAAAGCAACGACAGCAGCAAAGGCAGGCTTTGCAGTCTAGCTGCTTTAAAATTCACACCCTTTCACCTTGCGTGTGTGTAGAAGGAGTAAGTGGAACAGAAAATCACTTCCACCTGGACCACTGCTTCTCTTTATCTGTTAAAGGCACATATATCACTCCCATCAGAGGCTTCATTTTGACACTGCCATCTTCTAGTTTGTCATACTGTTCCAGCATCTGGTTTCCCCCTGCAGGGCCAACTGGTAATATCAATCTTCCACCGGGTTTTAACTGGTCTATAAGCTAGAACACAACACAGAAATTAGAATGTAACCAGCCACTTCAGACAAGCTGGATCCAACATCTGTTACATTAGATTAATAGTTTTGCCACATTTTTTTTTTTTATCTACTGTTATGGACTAGATAACCAACTAGGAAAAATAAAAAATGCAAAAACAAGAGGATCACAACAACATGGCACAACAACTGGTATTATAGAGACATTTACAATTTCATATAATCCCAAAAGAAGTTAAAATAATAATTGGATTAACTGGGTTGGTTGCAGTTATAGTTTCTACATAAGAGGGGAAAAAAGATGTAAATTGCAAATTATTTTTACAGTAGATTCACCCTTTTTAAACTGCCAGTTTTAATTGTTTGATACTTATTGTGCACCAATACAGGCTCTGTCTAAAAAATTTTGGGCTCCCCTAGAGCCCTCAGGATAAGATTTTAGATTTGTGACTTTTTAAAATTTATCTTCCTGGAGTAATTTTAAGTTGTCTAGAATACACTCACTACTCAACAGTTCCTCTTTCATTCTGTGAATGGAACAGCATTTTATGAAATTAGGCTACAATATATGAGTAAGGTAAGTGACAAGTTACAGTGTGAGAGAAATGTCTGGATTTATTTTTGGTTTAGCTTTCAGAATTGAAGAAGGTGGCTAATCACATAATCTTAAGGAAAATTCACTAATTTCCAGCCCCCATAAAAAAAAAATCTTAAGCCTTGTTATTAACAGAAGTTATAATTAAGAACTGTTTCAATCACTAATAAGCTTTAAATTACCTTTTTAATTCTTATCTGTCAACACTTTGCAGGGAACACGCCCCAAAATAAAATTAAAAAAAAAATAAAACAATGGCCAATGTCTAGAAATGTCTAACCTGTCTATAGCATCTCAATCCTCCAGTCTTTCACTATCCCTCATTAAAAAACAAACAAACCCCCACCTTAACTGGTATCTAGCATAATAAAATCATGCTAAATTCACGTAATGAAGGGAAGGGGAAAAAAAAAATCTTATCTGCAAAAATGGACTTCACCTATGCACACTCTGAATTCCCTAGTTACTCTTCAGCTTCTCTAGTAAGAACTGCCCTGTATCCACTCCGGCAGCTACAAACACATGGCACTGCCTGTATTTCTGGCTGAGCACATCACTTTTCCAACAGGCTCAGTGCCTTGGAAACTGGGAAACAAATACTTAAATTGTGCATTTCAGTGTTTGATAAAACTGAATTCATTTAACAAATAAAATGCTCCAGACAATTGTTGTAGGAGAGGGCTGTGCACAAGTATTTTTAAAATATGTGTAGAGTTCTTAGAACATAAAACTTTTGCAAACCAACAGGAAGCCCAATTATACCAGAAAAAAAAAGCCCCACACCACAGAGTAATACCACCCTGCCTGCTGATACTCCCAAGCAGTGAAAGCCTACATATATATGTATGCAAAATGTTCTTTGCAGCTAAGAGATCACCGATTCACACACAAAACAAAGACTTACTGCTTGGGGCACAACTGGTGCTGCAGCTCCTACATGAATCGCATCATAGGGAGCTTCTTCTGCATATCCCATTCTTCCATCTCCCACTGCAAGAAAACACTTTCTTTTTTAATCTTTTCAAAAGGAGTGGATGATAGATATGATGATATGGTAGCTGATCTACCATATCTATAGGTAGATAAAAGGCTATCCTCAAATTTCAACTAAAATTCTACTCAGTAGTAATAGCATGACAAAGTCAGTTTAAAAACATTAACACAATTGCAAAATAGATGCAACAAAACATCCTCACGTGGACATACACATGCTTTTAAAAGATATGAACTACTACTGAAGCACCTGAAATTACAAAGTATGGATTTATAACAAAATTTCTTGGGAGGCACACAGTCCACCCAAAAAAAGATAAGTGACTACATGCCCTGCCATTCTAGTGCAGATGACTTTTCCCCCTCATCTACCCTGTTAGAACGAATTTTTTACTTTGCCTTGATTTCATGCACACCATCCCTAAATATAATGCAAATCATAAATCTAAAGCATCAAATCTCAGAAGTCTCCCAAGGTGAAGAAAAGACAGCAAGTATTCACATGCACCATACACCTATAGCTGCACTATGGGCTGGAACAGAAGTCCACACCTACGTTAACACGTTAACGCAGCACCACACTGGGCCCGTACATCCCTCCTTGCCAGCAGGTGGGTCTCACCACCCTTCCTGCAGACAGTTGCAGGACTAACACAGATAACCAGGTCAGACCTGTGGCTGAAGCTCCAGGTGGCTGCCTGGAAGATATCAGGAGCAATTAAGTTCTTTAGAGGGCCACAAGCTTCAGCTTTGGTGGAGAACTCACGGAGAAGCACCCTACCACAGATGTCTCATACCATCCCAGTTATGCATGATGAAAGGTTAAGAGATTGTGGGTTTTATGCCACTGAAATGTTGCAAACGAACTAGAGTCTGGGTTAAGCTTTGAAAGAAGATGATGTGAATGTGGCATCCAAAGTATTTACAGGAAACCAAGAGGAAATTCAGAGCACGTTAGGCAAGCACTCTTCTGGAGTTATTTAAGAATAAAGGTAGCAAATGACACTAAAATAAATCCATAAATTCACATATTTATTATTCATATAAATTAGGCTAAAATAAAATCCATATTTCCATAAATTCATACTCAATGAGTGTAGAAGTCCCAGTAATCAGCCAAGAAGAAAAAGCAAGGAGGTCTTTTGTTCAGCACAAGCAGTCATTTGAGGTTTCCTTTCTTCAGGCTGAGCTTTGACTTCCATGCAATCACCGTAATAACAGGTTAATTGAATGACTGAATGAGCCAAAAGAAGTTCTAATCCTCCGCCAAAGGCTGAAAATTTGTCAGCTTTCTGACTTCCAACAACTCATAAAGCAGAAAAAATACATGGCAGCTGTAACAGGTTTCACTTTGACCCCAGGGACAGGGAGGGCCACCTGTACAGTAACAACGCCCGGAAGTATCTAAGAGTATACGGAAAGATCTGGATAGCTCATTGAGATGATTAAAATTGGGAAGTTTGTCATCTTGCTTCACCCAGAGCTTAAAGACTATAAGAGAGCACATTTCCCCAGCAGTTGAGAAGACCCTTAAAGCTCAGTGACTTATTTCCTCATACCATCAATCCTAACCAGGTGCCCAAGCCACAACATCAGAACAAGCTCCAAGGGTCACAGGCAGAAGCTACCAAGCAAGAACTACCAGTGCTTCAAGAGAGCCCATGCCTATCGATCACCAATTTCACCAAGTCAGCTTTTATTAGTTGCCAGTAATGACGATGAAAGTTCCAGTATTTCCAGGAATTAATCTGACTCTTGACAAAGTGGATTCCGCTGGAATAACCATCTCAATGCAGTCGAGGACATAATTTAGATTTGCTTCTATCTTAGTAGCACTATACACCTCCTTTAAAGAGGAAGAGTGATGTGTTACTGTGTCAAGTCACTGTTCGATCAGGGAAGGCAATGGAGAAAGACGTCTTCAGCTCAAAAATACAGATCCTGCTTAGAATGATGTTAGTTACATAGGTAGACAGACCCTCATTCCCTAAGGTGCAGCAGTAGACATTAAAAGGAGTTGTCTCCAGTACAGCTGGCAAAAGAAGACATTACTAAGTTGAAGTAACAGCTATGAAAGAAACTGGTTGTTGTCTTCTGAAGAATGCATGCATTCTGAGGCCTAAATGCACCTTGTGCACTGTCCAGAGAAATCTGAACGTGACTTCTACATAACTCATCATTTTGCTGGCAGTGGTAAAAAGGACACATTGACCTGTTGGGATGCATACAGTAGAGGGCCACAAAGATGACCAGAGGGATGGAGCGCCTCTCCTACGAAGACAGCCTGAGAGAGCTGGGGCTGTTCAGCCTGGAGAAGAGAAGGCTCCGGGGAGACCTTAGAGCAGCCTTCCAGGATCTCAAGGGAGCTCCAGGAGAGCTGGAGAGGGACTCTCTGTCAGGAAGCATAGTGACAGAAAAAGGGGTAATGGTTTTAAATTGGAAAAGGGGAGATTTAGATTAGGTATTCCTATGAGGGCGGTGAGGCACTGGAACAGGTTGCCCAGAGAAGTCGTGGATGCCCCATCCCTGGAAGCATCCAAGGTCAGGCTGGATGGGGCTTTGAGCAACCTGCTCTAGGGAGAGGTGTCCCTGCCCATGGCAGGGGGGTTGGAACTGGATGATCTTTAAGGTCCCTTCCAACTCTAACCATTCTGTGATTCTAAAACATCTAAACCTTTTGGTTTTAGAATCAACAGTCCAAACCAAAGCTACCATCTTCAGAATCAGCACACCTCCAAACATGGAAAAAACCAAAAGGAACAAAAAAAGATACAAAACCAAAAAAAAAACCAAACAAAAAAAACAAAACACCACAACAAAAACCCATTAAGCACAGCATGGCTTTTCCCTTTTAATATCCTCAAAAATTCTCCTGGCTACAGCAGTCAGGTTTATATCCACCCACAGTGGAAACACACTTTTAAATATCCAGATGATTTAAAAAAAAAAAAGTTAAAGCAGCATTCATACATTCAATGGGATAGAAGTTATTATTAACATCAGTCCAAAATTTGAGGTTGTGCTTGCATCCTGAATAACATCATCTGTCCTACTGAGATCTCCAGTTACATGCAGCCTGTTAATGAAGCAATCATGGTAGTGGGTGGTGATGGGGGGAAAAGGGGGAAGTACTGTCAGGACTTTCTGATGTAAAAGGGTTTTGTAACTTGTTTTTGAACCTAGAACTGATCTGCTGATCATGGTAGTCAAGCCCTCAGTGTGTCTAGGCAGACCTGTTTCACACAGAATTGTGGCATGAGCCCAGAACCAGAAAGCTAGTTCACTGTGCTCAGAATGCCCTCATCCCCTCTGGCTACATCTGCATCAGCAAATGTACAGTACAATAGAAACAGATCTGTACAACAGATCAGCTTTTGCTGAGAACCTGATGTCCATGCAACATGTGCATTTCAGAATGATGACTAGAATGTCCAGTTCTAGTCTTATTGGCTTAATATCCATTAACGTATCAAACATATTTGATGACTTCTCAGAGCACATAATCCAATCTAGCTTCATCCAAAAAAAAACCCAAAAAACAAAAAAACAAGGTTTGTGCTCTCATGTGAGCCAAAGTGTGATAAGTGGAAGCAGTTGAGAGCTTGACCTCAGTGGCACCTTCCTGATTTAAACTCAAAAACAAAACAAAAAACAAACCACACACACACAAGCAACCCCTCTCCCCGCCCCAACAGACTAATACAGACATACTCTTAGAATACCTATCCCCAATTTCTCAGTGCAGTTCTATTACTGAGAAACCCTAAAATAATGTTGATGCTTCTGGAATGCAGTTATGGCATATCTGAGGTGTGACAAAACAATGGAGAACATCTGAAGCCTACTCATGAAAAGCCAGCAACTGTCATCCAGCTCCCATCATCAATTAACCTGGGTTTTCGGGGTTTTGTCTGTGTGTCAGGGAGGGGGCTGTTTGGGTTATTTTTGTTTTGTTTTGGAAAACAGCTCTCTCTGGATTCTAGCTCTACATCAAAGAGCTCCCAGCTCCAGCACAGCTGAAACGTTCTTCTTCTCCACTTACTTCACAAAAGTGCTACTCATACATCTGTACTTCTTTTAAATGTATCTCAAAACAAAACTGTTCAGAAGTCTCTTAGTCACCATGCTACACAGTCAAGAATAATATAGATTATGATGTTTACTCTGAACTCTAGCCCCCCAAGAGCATGAGAGTGTTTCAGGTATAACCAGAGGTGCAAGTCCAAATTGCTCCTGTACAGCAACAATGGAAATTATCCCCCTCTTCAGCTCCAACAGTCTCAGTATAATTTCTTTTCCAAGAAAGTTTAAGGCACAAGTGTTCTCAGTGAGTGATGCTGCATTTTACATGCTTGTACAAGGACATGTGTCAATTGGCTTATCTTAAAAAGATTTAGAAGACTCCCTCATTTGCAAAAAAAAAAAAAAAAAAAAAAAAAAAAAAAAAAAAAAAAAAAANNATCAAAGTGGCAATTAAGAGCCAAACATCACCTAATAATAATTTTTCCAAGTGCTCTTGTAAGAAGTCTCAAAATAATCCAGACTTTCAACTTCATTTTAAACATAACAAATAGAATGTGAATGAAGGGAATGCTTTCCTCCTGCCAGCTTTACATCTTCTAACAAACAAACAAAGCCAAGAAAAACCTCAAACTTCTTTTTCTTTTTAGTCAAAAAAACTAATTTACTGTCCTTGTACAATTTTTGCATTATTTCCTCTCAGTAAGTGTGATTGAATTAAAGTAGTTTGGTGTCAATCAAGCCCTTCCTTAGCATATAAATATTGCTAATTCTAAAAACAAGTGAAAGCAACTTCAGTGATGCATACTGCCAGTCTACTACTTTTTCCACTCTAAACTTTGTGTGCAGCTTTCTCAGTAACTATATCAGAAGTTTAGCTTTGCTAAGATTCTCAAGCTTAGATGACAGCACATTCAATTCACAAAAAGTTGTGCGTTCAAACACAAATTTCAACAGCAAAGTTAACATGACAGACCTTCAGCATGTATTTTCACCATAAAACACTTCCTCACTCAGCTTCTCTAACAGAATGATTACATATTATTTAAGATTACCAGAAGTCATATTTTCAAAACTGTGTGAAGATGACATTTTTCTAAAGCCTAAAGACAACTTGGATTTTAAAAGTTTCATTTGGCTCTTCTTTCTTTGGTTTAACTTGTTGTATTAGAATTTTTAATCACATCCAATTCCAATCACATCCAATTCCAGTCATTTTCAACCAGCTGCTAGAAAGAATATCAGTTTAATTAGTAAGTATATCAGTCTGATGCTCACCAATCAGTTTCACTCTTCCTGAAGACAGCAATGTGGGATCATCTTTTTTGACATTATTTATTGAGTCATCTACTAGTTCTTTGATATGATCAATTCCTACAACTTGTCCTTTGGGACCAACCTGGAATGAAAATATACAGTTGAATAATTTCTGCTAGTTTCGATTTATTTATAGAATGAGTATTTCTATCTCCTGATCCCATTTCTCTAAAATAAAAACAAAACCAGGAAAGTGGTAGTATATTTTCCCAATGTCATTAAAACTACTGCTTGGAATAACACATCCCAACTGCTAGAAGCAACTGGCAATTCAAGTTTGTCAGTACAGTCTTATAAATGCTTGTTAGAGCCATCTTTTTGATATGCGATTCAGTTAAGTTATACTGTTAGTACAGATTTTTCTCCTTGAATTTTTAAGAAGTTGATCGTGTTTGCATTACCTGCAGTAGAAAGTAACAACTTCTAGAACTAATCTCCTTTCATGTTGAATAAACTTACTTAGAGATTAAGGTTTTCCTAGAGAAGATTTTTCTTCAAGGAAAATATCAAGTCATGTATTTTATTCTAACTTATCTCGAGAATCCTATTCCTTCAGAAGCACGTGCAACTACCTTCCACCTACCCTTGCATTCATGAATCTACTTCCAGATTTACAGCTCTCTTCCACAGGAAGAGTGGAACTTTTGAGAGCTCATGTGTATTCTTAGGGGGATAAAAAAGGCCTACTGACAAAGCCTTCTCCATTACAGGGATTTCTTCTGGAATCATGTCTTTATTCCTGAAAAATTCTTCCAATTTTGGAGAGAGGAGAAAGAATTCAAATCCTAAAATCTGACCATTTTTAACAGGATCCATCTCAAAGAACACAATGGCAGATTACGTCCTTGTAGCCCATGTTGTCATACAACTTTGTCTTTGGACACATTTCAATGCATTGGTTATGTTTTTGTATCTTACGTTTTAATGTTGCTAAGATGTGGAAAATTAGTAACTGGTTATTGTCACAATGGAGGTTTTTTCTGTTTTATTATGGACAAGTCCTATGTTAGAAACACCAAAAGAGCAGTGTTATCTCTTCTTCTGCAAGTGGAAGACCACCAGCCTAGCCTATGAAACAGAGCAAGACACATGGCAAGTTTTCTCTACAACAACCACAGGCTGCTATCTGGAGGAATGCCCAACAGTCAGTTGTATGAGACTGTATTAGAAGCAGAGAAGGGATCCAGTGTAATTCAAAGGCTGATGAAATTAAAGTTTAGCAAAATGGTCATAGCATGAAACAGCCTGCTGTAAAAGGAAGTGAACCTCCTGCTGCATGCCACAGTCCATTAAGATACTTCCGTGTCCTCGATTATTCCTGTCTATTGCCCTGGAACTTTGAAGTGTGCAACTGAGACAACAGCAGAACAATACAACTTTTGGTATCGCCGTGGTCTTTTTGGAATAAAAATATACCCCACTCCCTTTAGAATTCCAGCACTTACAGGATTAAAACTACAATTCATTTAATTTGCCAGGAACCTTTAAAAGTGAATAACCTTACATTTGTATGCTTTGTAGATAAGTTTATCACAGTGGTTTAACATGAAAAACAAGAAATCTTAGAGATGCCTTACTACTTTAAGTAAACAAAAAGCTTCCCAGGAGTACCACAAATGGCATCATCATCATAGAAGCTGTCATGGCATCCACGTGCACTCAGGCACTTGAGCCATAAATGGGACCAACTTATTCCAGAACTCAAGTAGACTGAGAAACAACCTCTACATGATCCTGTAAGCACACACCCAAATGAATTTTGACAGCAAAACACTTCACCATCACTCTCCATTTTTTGAGATTTTGTTACTGTTAGAAAGAACTGTACAAAGAAAGTCAGAGCAGTACATACTGTCTTAGCTACGTTCATTCAAGTGGATGAAGCAAGACCCGTATCACACAGAAATAATGCTATCAAACAGAACAAAAGCATTTATCCAGTATTTCACAAAACACATGTCTGTAAGGCATTCCACAGCATAGCACCAAGGAGGATTCAGAAGAGGGACATGACATTCATACAGCATTAAAAAGATATAGTGTGATTAACCTCAACAAAATTGGAAAGAGGATTCTTTTTTGTGGTAATTCTGATTTCTCTGCAAATGTTTTCAGCTTTTTTACATAGATGTTTTAAAAGAAAAAAGGGTACAGCCACACCTTATGAAAAATGGCTATTCCTCTATGCATTCAAAACTTTTTAGTGAGAAATACACTTAGCTTTGTCCAAAGTTTTAGCACCGCAGGATTTCAGTTCCCATGCATGCTACTAGCCCTTGATTATGGACTACAAATTAGATCCCCCCAAAGTAAGTAGAAAGCTGAATAAGTGACCTTCAAGATTTCCTCTAAACTGCAGTTTGGTTAACATGGTTCAACTACTTTTCTCTGTTTTAATTTGGCAGCTAGCACTTTAGAAAAAACTAAGTATTTTTGTTAGTGCATCACCCAGTCCTAAACATTCTTTAATTCTTAAACACAGGACACCAGAAGCAACCACAGACTCAAGAGACCAGTGTTTGAAAACAGAAAACTAAATAGCAAAATAACTCATATGAGAATTTATCATATGCATCACCGTATTCTGAATTAACTTATCAGAAAGATAAAAAGTCTACTTGGTAGTTTAATGAAAGTCTCTGCTAGTTATAAAGCAATGATAAAGTCCTGGAATAGAGAAGGAAGAACTGATTATATTCAACTACATAAAGTAGTCTAACAGAAGTGTAGTTACAACCACCACAAAATGTTTTTCATCTTTTCTTCCTGATGTTAGATAGGGTAGAACCATAGAGAATTCCTTATGTACAGAGATTAAATTACTTGAACATAAAAAAAAAAAATACAAATTCATATGTTACTTTGAAAAAATTAACTGGATACTTATAGTGATGCTCACACAATATAGTAACAAGAAAAAGACAATTAAATTCAAAGACAATTTAGATAAAGAAAACACATTTTTCTGTGGAAACAGGATTTGTTTAGGTCTCAGTAAACTCTCATCATAGCAGGAGGACATGACAATCGATCACATTCACAGCTGCACAAGATAACAAAAATTGTGCTGGGTAAGACAAACACCTCCTTCCTTCAATCTAAAAAGCATGAAAATTAATCAAGAAAAAAAAAAAACCTTCCCCCCTATGCAGTTTCTTCACCACCGCATGATTTAACAAACCCTTGAACTCATCCATCTAGTACCAGTTAGGGTAAGAAATGGGTACAAATCACACCTAGGAGAGTAAACTATTTTCTGTATAATATATCTCAGTCCACTGCACAAAGAATGCTTTTTTTCACCCCCTTTAATTCAGTTATGCTACAGGTCAAGCAGTTCTGATGGTCAAGCAATTAAACTACGTATCTCACCATTCGTGAAAAGCATGCTGTAAGGATTCCACTTCCAGATCCTACATCAAGTGCTTTGGCTCCTTCATGTAACTGATCAGACAGCAGTTCAAGAGCATAAGCATGCTATGAGAAGACAGAAACAGAAAATTTCAGAATACTTTAAGTGTCTAATTTCAACAATCTGCAAAACCTGCTCCAGTGCTTATCTACCACTGATCCATTTTTTTTTTTCACCCTAGCAACTAATTAGAATTTCCTATGCTGCATTTTTTTTTGTCTACTACCCCTCATCTTATCACTGTGCACCTTCAATAAAGGTCAGGCTCAACCTTCTCCATGCCCTTCCACTAGGCAGTTCACAACAGCATGACTACAATCAACTGTAAATTAAGTTTGCTAGGACAAATATTTTATTTCAGAAGCTTTTGGATATTTATAAAATCATCTATACTAATCACATAAGCTTAAAGCTTACCATATGTGGAGCACTGATTGTTGCTTGGAAACCTGTAAAACAAGAGAACAGAAGAATATGTTGACGTGTTGATGGTTGTACAGACAGCAACCTTGCAATCTTTATTGCTCTGATTGTATAATGCAATACCTTAACTGCCACCCTCATTCATGGCACTGCATCCACACACCACCAGTTACACAGGTACTCTTACTTCAGAAGTGAGTTAAGGTACATCATCTGAAACCTATGCCACGCCAACTCTGGACAGCGAAGTTCTATCCTTGATTTAAATCCAATTTCCATTTTGCCACTAAAATGCCTTAGCTCGATAAAGTCTGTTGAATTCACAAGAGAAATGTCTCCCAAAATAACCCAACGTGTCTTCTACTTGGTCCTTACATAAAAATCTGGATTTGTTTGAGTTTGATGTGGTGAGGACCACAGAACTTCTGGAGACAACGGCCTCATCTACTTTGCAAACAGCACAAACATGAAGGAACACTCATCTGTGTTTGTTTCTTGGGAGATAGATAAGCTTTTGAGTACGTACCCTAAAAGATTTTTGAATTTTCCTATACAACTAATAAAATCCTATTACAACTCATAACTCTCACCACCCACTATTAAGGAAAAAACAAACATTTTCCTCTACAAATAATAAAATCTCACTACAATTCATATTTCTCGCCACTCACTATTAAAGGGGAAAAAAAACCCTAAACCAACAAAAAAACCCACCAAATAAGAAAAAAGAAATTAGTTCTTTTGCAATAATTCATTCTCCTCCCTTATAAAGGCAAAATTGCGATATGGATGCTAACAACTGTCTATCAGCAGATCTTCCCATGTAAAGCCTACCTTCATATTAAAAAAAAACACAACAACAAACTCATGTATAAGGAACTCCTCATTGATCTCAACTGAATCATTTCTGTAAAGAAAGACTGTTTCTGACGTGAATTGAATGCAAATTATTTTGAAGTTTTTAAACATCAGCTGCACCACCAAAAAAAAAAGTTAGTTTAATAAATACATATTTACACATGCTAATAAGGACTAAAGGACATGTACTTGATGTATCCAAATATGCCAATTGCATTCTGTAACAAACAAACATAGTTAAAAGGTGCTGAATAAACTGAAAAGGAACTGAACATACTGCCAGATTTCAAAAATTATATTTACATTCTTAACATATATGACAAAAGCAGCCAAAGCTATGTAAATTAGAACAATTTCAATCATTTTTACATGATGGTCTTACCTATAGATTGTGGAGAATCCATATAAGGGTTATATTTTGCATAGTGGCAACGGTCTGTAGCCAGCATTACTTCAAATACCTTGTCTGATTTGATTATTCCATTTTCTATAAATAAACAAACAAATAAATAAAATTGAAAGCACTGTTTCTCTTCTGAAATGCAAGAGCATGTGAAATATGTTAATATATACCTAATAGTGGAAGAAATCATGCTGCTTACCTAACACCCTCATCATACTAGTATTTAAATAGTGCTCCACAGATCAAACAATGCCTAAGCCACTGAACTTTGAACAAGACTTTCCCAGCTGTTACAGATGCTTTTCTGAAACAGTAGATACCATTTGCAAAGACCTATCCCCTAGGAAAAAAAAATAATCAATTTCATGCACACCTTTTATATTCCTGAAAATATAGTCAGTAAGAAACCAGTAATACCCTACACACCTAACAAGATACACTTCATATTTCTAAGAAGCTCTACAAGTGAGTGATTCTTGAAAAACGTACAACAGCAGGCTAGAGAACATAAAGCTGCATCATCCCTGCTCAGTATTTTATTTTCAAGATGGGTTTCTCTTTTGCGTTGGCAAAAGAAAAAGAAATCCTTTCATAAAGAAACTCCTAGAGAATCAGAATTCTTATGTCGAGGCAGACTGAGGCCAAAGAGTTTTTATAGAAAAATACTTTGATTTTTTTTTCCACTTTCCAAAATAAAACGTAAATGCACACGCACATAAGACATCACAAGCCCTCTGCAGTGCAGCCATTTTTCCTTGCAATTTTATTGAAGTTTTTTAACAGTTCTGAGTACAAGTAACAGAAACTTTTATAAAAGAAATGGATAAATTCATTAACCACTTGCTTTAGAAGATGAACTACAAATAACTGAAATTTCAACAACGGATTGGTTCATTGAACTGCTTCCTTTAAATAAGGAAGACCTGCAAAATTATATTTAAAAGGAAAAAGACATACAATTTCACTACTTTTAATACCTAACCCAAAACCCCAAAATGCAGTCATATAAAAATCTGATTAAGAACCTTGTATAAGATTGTGCTAACCGAAGTCACACCAGGGGTTGTTTTTAAAGTATTCTGAACACTAACTGCAGAGGCTTCCCTGACTTTCTACAGTGTTCTGCCAACTACCCTTATCACTCCTGGAATTTTTCTACTTTTTTTTTTCCTTATCTTCTACCTGTTTCCAGGATTTAATTATCCTATACAACACAGGCAAAATAACTCCCCAAAAACATTTTCAGTTTCAGTCTGAAAATAAAGTATCAAACAGTACTGCAACATGAATATACTACAAAATCATTGAGGAAAAGAACCACTCTTTTAAAAATATATTCCTTTTAAGAATTATTTCTATATTTGGCAAGTCCCAGAAAAACGCATATACTCACTTTAAAGACCACACACATTAACATATCCTGTGCTTTAACCTCATTTGGAATTGTACATTAAAGTCCCAGTTAGAGGAAACTCCTCATCTCAACACAAGCTTTTCTTCCTAAGACAGCGGGCACTTGCAGCAGTTCCTAAGTTTACTTACTGAGCAACATAAGATAGTAAAAAAAGTTATATATCAGTTCTATGAACAAAGCACAGAAACAAGCAACCAAAAGAAAAAAAAATAAAAATCAAATCTTACTGTTGAATTCTCATTAGGTATCACCAAGAAAGTAGTATCTCTTAAATAAATGTACTTCTAAAAAAAAGAAGTCAGGAGAATAAGCAAAGCACATGGTAACAGGAGGGGAAAAAAAATAAAGGTTATAGGGGACAGAAGAGGGTCAAAAAGCAGTGGCTGAGATGCACTCAGCAAACACCTAAAATAGTGATTTATTCCTCAAGGATATGTATTGTGCAGATAGATGCATGCATTCCAGAAGCTATAGGTAGCCATCTGCTCTTTCCTTTTGTGCCTTGGGGAAAGAAACAGGCAGAGAATACAGAGATCAAGCTTCCAGCTTGAAAGAGCAACTACAGGGCTCTATGGTAAGGCTGAAAATCTCCCCTACTTTTCAGGGGACCTTCTCTGTACTGCTGTGACTGCAGACTTCTTCCAAATCTCTTTTTTCACACTGCTCTCACATCCACTCCTGTCATCTTTCTACTAAGAGTATCGGTAAGAAAATTCACCTCACAGCATTTAAAGTTTTTATTCTGCCTCCATTCTACTACTTTACTTATGTATTTTGCCCGTTATTCCCTCAACTTGTTTAATCGGAGTATAAGAGCACCGTGGCAGAGATTGTAGACGTCTGTGTGAAACAAAGAACAAAACTGTCCAGCCAAGTACAATGCTTATGCTGACAGGCCATGGTCCCAAAAATTTTGGAGACAGTAGCTACTAATATTCTACAGATCCTGAGCATTCAGGATGCTCTCATTCAGCAAACACTCCTGAGATTTGCTGAATGTTGTACTTTTTCCATCGGTGTCACCTTTTCCCACCAAGAGATGAGAAGCTTAGCAAGTTACCCACACTCAAGAGTCCCCAGCAGAAACCAGGGCGGGAAGCTGGATCTTGTGTCTCAGCAATACTCCTTCTTCATAAAAAAATACACTCAGCTACGAATGCGGAATTACAGGGCACCACATTATCCCACCACAGATTAAGTCTGCTTTTCAGATTTGCTCATTATACAATGACAAAAAACCAATATGGAAGAAAGAAATGAGAATACTAGTGCTATTCAGTCCTAAGTAAAATGAACAAATTTTAGGTGGGAATTGAGAAAGACAATCAAACCCTAAACAATAACATCATTATTGTAGTAATCTTTTCTGCATTGATAACAGAGTCAAAGAGAATTTTTCTTAGTCTCATGGTTGAATAGAGAAGCACAGCAACTACAAGGTACAGAACTCCAACAAAAGCCCTTTCCTCCCTACAGCAGTCAGCACCAAGATGACCAACTGCCAGGATCTTAATTCTGTCTTAATCAAATCTGTCAGATTCTGAACTGAAGTCCAGAAAACAAGTATAACCTCCGTAGCAGCAAATAATGAGTTTAGCATGAAATTAGAGATATATTGCAATGACATTCTAAGTGTCAAAAAAATAACTTACTGTTGATTGTCTTGTTAATAAAATGCCAATGGAAACATTTTTAAATAGGAAACTCTACATTACAAGAAAATAATTCACAATTAATTATAAGTCAATTATCCCTTCCAATGATGATGTGTATAGAAGACTCTCCTTCAGGAGACTGATGGGTTTCAAAATTCTGCTAACTAGTAGTGCAAACAAATCAGATATTAAATTATGAAGTGTTTGCAAGCAAAGGCCAATACACAAAAACACTGGCTTACAATTTAAACTCAGAAGTAAACTCTAATAAATAGAGTTATATCAGCACAACTCCTGAACCTTAAAGGTCCAAAGCCATAAAAGTAACCACTCAGGAACAGAGCAGGATCTGCAGAGTTCAGGAGTTACTCTGTGCAGAGGCTGTGTCAATGATGACTTGACATAATTGGAGCATGTTTTGAAAACTCACTCTTGTTGGCTTCTTTTCCACAAATAACACCATGAAAACAGGAAAACCGCTCACAGAGCAGTCCCTGGATTTGAAGGTGGAAATATACCACTGTCAAATATAACCTGGGAAACTGCTGGCTGCCAGAGCAAGGAAAAAGAGCTAAAGTCTCAAAAGTCACCATGGGCTCACAACAAGCAAACAACCTATCTTATTATTTATCAACAAATACATTACTGAAGTGTTAATCTTTCCAAGAACTGCCTACATCACTGATGGTATCCTGACTGTTGATCAAACAAGTTCCAAACCAAACCATAAAATACGGGCAGTCAACACTTACACCAACACTAGCTTCCAGATCAGAAAAAGGATGTCTCATTGCCACATGACAGAGGCCAGCACACAAGCTTACTATGCAAACTATAAACAGCTACTCAAACACCTCCTGTTGCTGACTTTACATAAACAAAATGCTCATGCAGATCCCAAAACCATTTACTGTGGGACTATTTCAACATCCACATAGTTCATTTGCTCCCCAGATCACTTTCTCCATAATCACTGCAGAGTATTTCACTTATGGAGATGACTTTCCAGAAAAATAGTGATATTTTTTGATTGAGGCACTGGAGCAGGTTGCCCAGGGAAGCTGTTGATGCCCCATCCCTGGAAGTGTGTAAGGCCAGGCTGGATGGGGCTTCGTGCAACCTGCTCTAGGGAGAGGTGTCCCTGCCCATAGCAGGGGGGTTGGAACTCGATGATCTTTAAGGTCCCTTCCAACTCTGACCATTCTATGATTCTATGATTTTTTAAATCATACAGAGGTCTTAAAGCATTATTCAAAGCACATATACCAGCTCTATATCACAAAAGATGAAATCAAGTAGGTTAAAATAAAACAATCACTTAAATGACAGGTAACCAACACAAACCAGCCAGCAACATTCAAGAGAAAGTGGGCTGGAACAGAACCAATCTTGATTTTCAAGCAATGTGAAGTTAGTTGGTTTTAAACAGCTGAAAAACTGGTATTTTTAAGGTCAGGGTCTTTTTGTGGGGGGGAGAGGAAGGAAAGAAAGCAATTCAGTTAATAGAATTTTACTTAACAAGCATGGGAAAACTTCACTGTAAACCATGAAGACAAAGAAAGCACTTTGAATAAGAAGCAATGGATCAGCATCCAAGGATCCAATGAAGGACTTTTGACCTCAAACATATAAAGTTCCATGTTAAAGAAACTGAAAGGAGGTATTTGCAAACAAATGGTTTTTAAACAACTCATACTTAAAAGCTCTTGTGCTTTCCCGATAATTTAAGAGTATCTGCCTCAAACATTCAGCTGGATGTCAGTTATCACTGATTTGGATTCACAGTAACATTATTCAAACAAGATGCTGCATACAGCTATCTGGAAGGGATCAGTTGAGAGTCTGTCCTTTAGAGACACAACAGAAAGATCGGGAAAAGTAAAGGCCCATGAGAACTCATCTTAGAGTCCAGAAATTAAATACAAAGATTGAATCCCATAAAAATCCCAGAGCTGTAGAAATTTGGGGAAAAAAAAAAAATAATCTCTTAAAGTATTAAATCAGCACCTAAATCTACTCAGAATATGCAGAGGTAAAACCTCATGTTCAATATACCAAACTAGTATAGTTAATTCCAAACTTACCCTCCAAAATTTAATTTCTATTTTATGGGAGTACTCCTTCCCTGTTTAATAATGAACATTACCAAAAACAATCTGTACATTTTGGGATAATGGATAAGAGCACTCCATTCATTTTCATGGATCTGAAAGTCTGTAGATTGCTAATTTAGACATATTTAACCACAGCTGTATTGCTCCCCTCATACTCTAAACCAATATTGCAAAGTTGGTATTAGCCAACTGAGAAAGGCTCATAGTCCTACAGCGCATACATTTATTGAGACAGTTATGTTGATTTTGTCTAAATTTGTATGTTATGGATGTTTTTGTGATAAAGGTATCAGCAGCTGACTGAAGAAACTTTGGGGAGTACATGAATGATGAAAGTGACTTTAAGGTTGAGTTCAGCCTGCGAGAACATACAACTGCACCTTACAATAAACTTTAATGCCTGTGTGCAGGCGAGCAAGATTTCAGCTCTGAGAGCACCTTGATCCCTCTACTTTTGAAAGGGCTGAGCTTCACTTAGAAATCACATGGAATGTCAAAACAGAGGAGTTCAATACAAAGTGGCAACAATCATCAGTAATAACTACAAACTGTTGCAAAGGTTAAAATAAAGTTAGCTGGACAGGAGAGATAAGCAACCCTTCTCATGATAAAGCCTGAGGCAAGACCACTTCAATAGTTTCTGCAGATCTCTAAAGAAAGGAAGATGCTGCACATCTTACCCCTTAGTGTGCAGATCCCATGCAACAACTTGGTGATTTGTTTTCAGAAAAGCCAATTCTGTCCCAACCAGCATCAAGACCACATGAACACTCTGGTATCAAGAAGGTGATTTCATTAAAACAGGTTCTAGTACTATGCAAAAGTTGAGGAAGACCAAGAGATCAACAAAACATGACCGGGACTCTTCAGATAAAATGACAGAAAACTGTCATACTAGTGGAAATAAAGAAGAATTTATAAAGTTTTAATTGCCTGACCACCTCTTTTAGGTTTTGACAGTGCAAGCACTTAAAACTATTTCGTGCTCAAGTCCAATGTTGCAGTATTCAGGTTCTGAAGTCTTCAAAGATAACTCAGAAGTCCATCAATCCAGGAAAGATATCCTTCCAAAAACTTAATGGTCTCAAGCTCTGAAAGAGTTTACTCCACTTTTGCTAACATTTGGTAATTTAAATCAAAAATTTTAGAAACAAGTAAAATGAACTTCATTTTGTAACAGTCTTCACAAAAATTTTTACTGAGAAAAGTATTATCATAACACTAAAAACATGACTTTGAGGTATTTTATTCAAAGAAACATTCATTCGAAAGAACACAAACATTATGCATTTCTTTCCAAGCTTACCAGTAGCTGCGAGTACTACATCGGAATGTAGTACAGAAAGAAACAGCAGCATTAAAAGAAAAGCTTAGAGTTATATTGAAACTAAAACATAGGAGATTCCCTCTTTTTAATATGCCCACACGCAACAGTACTCAGCTGTAAGGGACAGCTTTGCAAAATTATTTCCATGTTACTATGGATTATTAGGCAGCTTCAGACTACCAGAGAAATAGTATTATGCCATTAAACCCAACCAGAGACCGAAAACCCCTGGAATCCAAAAAACAAACAAAAAGCTTCAATCAAGCAAAAGAACTAAACATTTTTAAATTAAAATGACTGAGATAAAAGGTTGTGATATAATTAAGTAGCCAAAATTATGTCCTCTGGTTTTTGTTTGTTTGGTTGGTTTTTTTTCCCCCAGAGGACTGCAGACATGGACTTCATTGCATTATATTCTGCGGTTGTTGCGGGAACAAATGGGTATGGTTTTAGTATTACATTGATACCTCATCTAACATTAAGTAGAAAAAAATTTTAAAAAGCCATCAACAAAGAGCCAGATGTAGAAGTGATTTAGATGAACCAAGGAAAATAAACTGCAGGACAAAAAAAAAAAACCAAACCAAATTAAACCCAAACCAATGTTTAGATCTTGCTGAACCCCGCTTAGACTTAGCAATACCACATTCAATGCCATGAACGTGACATTCATGGCAGTTCCAGAGATTTGTCCTCAGCAATCAGAAACCTGCAATAAAGATGCAGATTCATCATAGAGAGGCCTTTACCATAAAAATTACATCTTGGCAAGTTTCATTAATTATTTAATATATAAATAATAAAACACTCAGAAGTATCTTTAGCATGCTTTAGAATCTGCAAAGCCTGACAATATTTGAATATACACTGATTCAGAACACCATTCACACTGGAAAACTGGAGATCTGGTCTCAAGTGAGGCACAAAATTCTATGAAATTTATGGCATCTCATAAATTAGCTGCTGAGTTTTGTGATACAAGTTTATTAGATGAGGAAGAGAAACTGAGTGTAGCAGCAAACAAGCTCACAGATGGTTTACAACATCATGCGGCACTTTAGCCACAGTCAAGTTAATTCACCTTCACTTTCACCTGGAAATGTTGATTCAAGAGCATGTGTATGTGGTTATAACAATCAGAGAAATAAGCAAAGGAAGACTGTCATATGGCAGCACACCATGTTGATTGGAGAAGAAACGGAAAGGTGTGATAAGGAAACTTAATTAACTGTGATGAACTGTGAATTGGACAGGGACCAATTTTTCAGTTCTGTGGATGGGAAGAAAAGCTGATTTCTAAGATGTTGGTGTGTAAAGTGACAGGAAGCTTGGCAAGAGCCCAAGTATGAAAGACAGAAGGAGATCAAAATGACCCAATTGTGAGCTGAGAAAACAGTGGATAACGGAAGATAAAGAGAGGGAGAAAAAAAGATATAGATTTAGAACCCAATAAGCAAGATAACAGTAAATAAGCCACCAATTACCCCATCTTTTCCTGCTTTCTCAACATCCCTCTGTGGTAAGTTATAACAAAAAGAAATTCCAGACACAGTTCTGTGTTTAAACAGTCAATTATTTCTATGCTTAGCACAATTTCTAACCCTTCAGTAACTTGTATTTAGATAGCTTCCTAGAAGCGTTGTCTGCTAAAGGATCTTCACTTAAGTATTCTTAGGGGGAAAGTTTGTTCAAGTTTGAAGTCACATGTTCAATTAATTTTCAGTCAGGAAGAAGTGAAAATTGAAATTATTATCCTGTAAAGGTGAAAATTATTTTTTATACCACCTCTAACACTGCAAGAATCAAACATTCACAGAAGAAAAAAAAAAACTCACTTTTTTTTTTAAAAGAAGTTTTGAGAATCACTGGAAAACAAAGCTTAAACTTTTAAGCAAGTTTATTTGGTATATGTCACAAGTTGTGCATTTATGATGCCTCAAATTAACAGTGCAAGAACATATTTACAGTGCAACCAGCAGCTAAAAATCAAAACAAGAGTCATGCAACATCCTTCAGTCACTTGTCTTTCAAGTGTGCACTGAAAAACATGCAGAGTTCCAGGGCCCTCTCCATTGGTTTGTCCCTTTTAAGCCATGAAAGCAAAGATAAGACATTGTAAAGAATACTTGCCTAAATCTGCATGCAAATACACAACAGCATTTACCACTGCTCTAACACAATGATCGTTTCCTTTATAAAAGGGTAATTCTATAGTTAAGGCAACAGTGAAAAGAGCAGTGAGCATGTGTTAATATATTTTCATGAAATTAGAGCACTTCATTGCCACAAAATAGAAGTGTTGGAACTGTGAATATTGTTAGAAACTGTCAATAACAACTTACAAAGAAGAATAGTTTTATAGCTGTTTTTAAAGGAAAAGAATATGCAGCCTAGAGGAGTTTTCCATTTACGTTTTTATTTGGAAGCAAACCCAGTTTAAGAAGCTTCCATTCTCCCCAGCCCACTTGTACCCATAACAAAGCTCACAGCTTCTCTAACCACAACAGTACAAGAGTTTAAAGATACTTCGGAGTTTAAAACTTGATGTTTTTTAAGGGGCGTAATGAGAAAGTGTTCTAGTCTTACAACACAGCCTTCCTCACAAGCAGGCCTATAATTTCTCTAAGACTCATGGCACAAGGGCAGGAGAAAACCCTCTCAACCAGGCTTTGCTGCAGAAGAAAATATACTGTGTCACTACAACCTGGCATTATTTCCTTTATTTTAAGTAATTACAGTTACAGAAAAAATAACATACTAAGTTACTAAGTTACATGCAAGATAAACACTCAGAGAACATCAAGTTAACCTCATCTCCCCTGCATTCTTACTTCTAGCATAAAAATGCTAAAAATGCTATGCTACTTAGCTGGTTTTAGAGGAGGAAATAAAAGTTAGATACACTAAGGGATCTACTACTCAAAAGGAATTCTCTAGAACATTTTTCTCTTTCTGTAACCAATGATTTTTAATTTTTGTTAGAACCATACACAGGAGAATTATATCTTGTATGAAACAGTACTTTCCTCTAAACCTGTTCCCAACTTTGGCAACCAGCTATCATCTTACCTGGAGAACTCTTCTTTAAAAGCAACTGCTCTGCACTGATAAAGCCCTGCGCTGTAACTGGAGTCCCACTGAGGTCAACAACACAATCTCGCTGCAAGATCAAAAGCCTCCATGTTTTCGCAATGTTTTATCTCTAATCCACTATTTAACACTCCCCAAAATATTTTGGCAAACATATACAAAACAGGGGGGTGGGGGAAAGTTACAGACTATTATTTTCCTGGTAATTACCACCACTGCATATTTTGAGATTACAATATTAAACACTCCAGTTTACTTTCCTCTCCCTATACTAATATTGTTACGTGCTAACTATAACAGATTTTAGCTTTTCCATTATTATTATTTGCAAAGCCCTCAACAGTTTCCATGTGTTGAAAAACACTGTCATTGTTTTTTTCAACAAACAAATCCGTTTTGCCTTCAGGTCCTGAAAGCCATAGACAATTCTGGCAATAATCACTTTTTGGACAGATTTTGAAGGATGACATTCAATTTTATGTCGGAAAGTTTTCCCCTGCTGTGTAAGGGAACAGAAACTCACCGAAACAGTATTTGCCCTTACAGTTACAAAACAAAACAACAAAAAAAACCCCAAACAAACAAAAAAAAACAGAACGAACCAAACAAAATGCACTGTAACTCTTGCAACTAGAAAAATCATTATTTATTTGATAAACAGGTAGGTTTTACAGTGGACATGAAAAACACTTCAGCATGTATTGCTCTACTGGACAAAAGTGTTCTTGAAAGAGTGGCAAAAGAAAATACTGGAAAAGACCCCAGGACCAGAGGATCTAACTTAAGCAGACTGGAGAAAACAACTCAGATGACTCTCCTATGTCTCCAAAATAGCAAGGAGGCCAAACAGGTGAACTTCTCTGTAGTCTCACAGCATCACTGAAGCAGGAGACAACTGCCATAATACAGGCTCCGAATCTACATCCTTTTATGTCTAGGACACGGACTTGAGAGAAAGGGAAACACCAGGAGTAACAAAAAGAGACACCACAAGCGTGTCTAATACCGATTAATCTACGACTAGTCGGAAAAACAGAAACTCTGAACAGGGAAGGTGTTATCACCCTCTCCTCTCAGCCTGGATGAGATTTAAGTGACCCTGCAAGACTTGAGCCAAAGAACATCAGTGCAGAGCACTCGCCCAACACCTTCCACAGGCATCAGGGGGACAGCGCAAACCTTCGCTAGGGACAGGGAAAACCAAGTCCCGGGCAGCCACGGAAAAGCTGGGCGACAGCAGGAGTCTGTAGCCTCGGCAGCTCCTCTCCTCACCCAGTGGTCCTCTTCGAAAGGAACAACTCGGGATGGGGGCCAAGCCAGCATTTCGGACCTGACGAGCGGACACACCGCCTTCAACCCAACCAAACCCAACCCGGCGCCGCCTCCCGAACCCCAGCAGCTCCAGGGCCTGGAGAACCGGCGGAGGGTTCGCTGCCCGCCCTGCGAGGGGCCTGAGGGGCCGATCCCCCGCCTCGACCGGGGTAGAGGTGGCCTGAGCCAAGCCAGGGGGACGCCGGTGTCGCTGTGTGAGGAGGGTGACGGGCCCTCCGGAGCTGCCGCCGCTACTGAGGCGACCGAGGGGGGGAAGGCAGGTTGGCGGCGGTCTGACAACAGCCAGGGCCGCCGCGCAGCGCTTCCCCTCAGGGACCGCCATGGGCGCCGCCCCTGCCGCCGCATCTCCTCCCGCAACAACAGCCCGGGCCCGCCCTGCACCAGCCGCCGCCCTCCGCGGGGCTGCCCGGACGGACAGACACCCAGAAGCACACACACCCCCAGGCTGGGCGCCGCCTTCGCCTCCTCCCCCCCGCCGGCGCCGCTCTTGACAGTTGGCGGCCGGTAACGCTCCGCTCCCGTCGCAGCTGAGGCGAGAGAAGGGGGGGGGCCCAGCCTAGGCCCCGTCCGTCGCCTTCCCCTCACACNCGCGGATAGCCCCACCGCCACCACCCCGCCGCGCGCATGCGCTCGCGGGGGCGCGCGTGGGGAGATCCCCGCGCGCGGGCGGCGGTTGCTCGACAGTTACTCCACACACACACACACACACNAAATGCACTGTAACTCTTGCAACTAGAAAAATCATTATTTATTTGATAAACAGGTAGGTTTTACAGTGGACATGAAAAACACTTCAGCATGTATTGCTCTACTGGACAAAAGTGTTCTTGAAAGAGTGGCAAAAGAAAATACTGGAAAAGACCCCAGGACCAGAGGATCTAACTTAAGCAGACTGGAGAAAACAACTCAGATGACTCTCCTATGTCTCCAAAATAGCAAGGAGGCCAAACAGGTGAACTTCTCTGTAGTCTCACAGCATCACTGAAGCAGGAGACAACTGCCATAATACAGGCTCCGAATCTACATCCTTTTATGTCTAGGACACGGACTTGAGAGAAAGGGAAACACCAGGAGTAACAAAAAGAGACACCACAAGCGTGTCTAATACCGATTAATCTACGACTAGTCGGAAAAACGGAAACTCTGAACAGGGAAGGTGTTATCACCCTCTCCTCTCAGCCTGGATGAGATTTAAGTGACCCTGCAAGACTTGAGCCAAAGAACATCAGTGCAGAGCACTCGCCCAACACCTTCCACAGGCATCAGGGGGACAGCGCAAACCTTCGCTAGGGACAGGGAAAACCAAGTCCCGGGCAGCCACGGAAAAGCTGGGCGACAGCAGGAGTCTGTAGCCTCGGCAGCTCCTCTCCTCACCCAGTGGTCCTCTTCGAAAGGAACAACTCGGGATGGGGGCCAAGCCAGCATTTCGGACCTGACGAGCGGACACACCGCCTTCAACCCAACCAAACCCAACCCGGCGCCGCCTCCCGAACCCCAGCAGCTCCAGGGCCTGGAGAACCGGCGGAGGGTTCGCTGCCCGCCCTGCGAGGGGCCTGAGGGGCCGATCCCCCGCCTCGACCGGGGTAGAGGTGGCCTGAGCCAAGCCAGGGGGACGCCGGTGTCGCTGTGTGAGGAGGGTGACGGGCCCTCCGGAGCTGCCGCCGCTACTGAGGCGACCGAGGGGGGGAAGGCAGGTTGGCGGCGGTCTGACAACAGCCAGGGCCGCCGCGCAGCGCTTCCCCTCAGGGACCGCCATGGGCGCCGCCCCTGCCGCCGCATCTCCTCCCGCAACAACAGCCCGGGCCCGCCCTGCACCAGCCGCCGCCCTCCGCGGGGCTGCCCGGACGGACAGACACCCAGACGCACACACACCCCCAGGCTGGGCGCCGCCTTCGCCTCCTCCCCCCCGCCGGCGCCGCTCTTGACAGTTGGCGGCCGGTAACGCTCCGCTCCCGTCGCAGCTGAGGCGAGAGAAGGGGGGGGGCCCAGCCTAGGCCCCGTCCGTCGCCTTCCCCTCACACCCCCCCTCCCAGCCCCGGGCCGGGACTCACTGCGGAGATTGTGGATGAGCTCGGAGTGGCTGGCGCCTCCCGACTTCCAGGCCATGGCTAGACAGGCTCTGCGGAGCAGGTAGAGAGC
>VXBW01002619.1:73630-84574 GCA_013400375.1 Thinocorus orbignyianus
GGGAGCCGGCGCGCGGCGGTGGGCGGCCATGGAGGAGGTGTGCGCCAAGTTCGTCTCTCAGAAGATCAGCAAGACCCGCTGGCGGCCGCTGCCCGCCGCCGCGCTGCACGCCCCCGACCTCTTCGCCACCGGCTCCTGGGACAACGAGGTACCGGGAGGGCTGGCCAGGAGGCGAGGCGCGTTCTTCCCCTCAGGGCGTGGGACCGGTGGCGACGGCGCCCTCGGCCCCCTCAGCTTGACCCGGGAGAGCGGGGCGTGAGCCCGCCGTGAGGGCTGCCCGTCCCGGCTGTGGCTTCGCTGTGCTGTGCTCGTCTCCCGGTGCGGGATATCCCTGCCGGGCCGCTGCTCGGCGGGGTTATCCCGCATCCCTCTCCCCGCCCCCTCCAGCGGAGGCTTGCTCCGGAGCGGTGCGGAGCCTCCAGCCTGTTGCTGTCCACAGCTGTGGCGAGAAGGTCGTGATGTCTGTGCTGGCTTGTTAGATACTCTGAGAAGCGATTTCGAGTAAAGTTGGTGGTATCATTCCCATACAGGACAACAGGATCTCCATCTGGTCTGTTGGGGACTTTGGAAATGTGGGCCTCGGTGGCGAATATCAAGGAGAGCCTCAGCTGCTGTGTGACATCAGGCACAATGGTGATGTTATGGACATGCAGGTAAAATAGCTGCATTGAGTAGGTCTCTGTTGAGAGAAATTACAAGACTGGCTGTCAAAATGCTAAGATTGACTGAAAAAAAAAGTTCTTATGAAGTAGAAGGGCAAAACCAACCAGTATCAGTTTGTAGGTTTGTTTTTTTGGGGTTTTTTTTTGGTTTTACTGTACTCACCAATAATTTAGGTTACTCTGAAATCAAAATGGTACTGACGTCAACTAATAGCATGTTTATTATCTCTCTTTAGTTTTTGGATCAAGAGAGAATTGTGGTTGCTTCATCAACAGGAACTGTAACTGTATTTCGTCATCATCAAAATAATCACGTAAGTAACTTGCTCTGCCTTTAAGCTGCTGTTCTGTGTAACGCAGGTCACTTGGATCTTAGTGTAAGATTTCTCAAAGCTACCAGAGGAAGAAGCATCTGCATGCTAAAATTTTTTATTTTTTTTTTTGAAGACTGTTAGAAAAAGCATTGGCCTAATACCACTCAAGGAAAGAAAAAATCATTTTGTGCACGTACTACATAAATTAGATTCTAGAGCCAGGTAAACTAGGATATCTGCTGGTATATATCTGTAGCCGAATAGTCTATACACTGAAAACATACTTAGAATCACAGAATGGTTAGAGTTGGAAGGGACCTTAAAGATCATCAAGTTCCAACCCCCCTGCCATGGGCAGGGACACCTCTCCCTAGAGCAGGTTGCTCCAAGCCCCATCCAGCCTGGCCTTAAACACTTCCAGGGATGGGGCATCAACAGCTTCCCTGGGCAACTTGTTCCAGTGCCTCACCACCCTCACAGGAAAGAATTTCTTCCGAATATCTAATCTAAATCTCCCCTCTTCCAATTTAAAACCGTTACCCCTTGTCCTGTCACTAGACTTCCTGACAAAGAGTCCCTCTCCAGCTCTCCTGTAGCTCCCTTCAGATCCTGGAAGGCTGCTCTAAGGTCTCCCCGGAGCCTTCTCTTCTCCAAGCTGAACAGTCCCAGCTCTCTCAGCTTGTCCTCATAGGAGAGGTGCTCCATCCCTTGAGGAGTTTAGATTGTTTTAGGGAAGCAGATGTTTATGGACTTGTGCCTGCCTTAATAGATTTTTTTCCATTTTTTAACTGAATGATTCACGTTGAATTTCTTCTCGCAAGTGTCATGTGAGGGAAGGCATGCAACTTCTGAAGTCTTTTGCTTCGATGATAAATCACAGAAAATAAACGTGTAATGACTTTTTTTATATATTCACAACAGCACAATAAAAGCTAATATCTGATAATAGTTTGATTCAGTACCTGAAATAAACTAAATTCTTTGCAATCAAAATTTAAATCTGACCATATATTTTATAAGCGTCTGAGCTCTTTTCTGTTGTCCTCGGGAAAGACTGAAGGCATGACACTAGTGAAAGACATTTCACAATTCGTAAATAGAGTGTGTTCTTGATGATTTTTAGCTCCAGTGGAAAAAGTGGTTCAGAGAAGAAATAATGTTTCATTGAAGGGTTGTGTGCTCAAGAGTCGAGGAAAACTTAGATCTCTGATTCTTATTTGTATAGGAGGGTCTCGTTCCTGTGAGGTAGTGTGGTGTTTCTAGCTCTCTGAGTATTCTGGAACTTTGATCTATCAGGATCATTATTTAACAGCAGAATTTTATGTCTTGTTACTATTTAGACTTTATCTGCCAACCATCGGTGGGAGAAAGCCCATTATCATGTGGATCAAGACACATCTTGTGGTGGAGCAGCGTGTACCGGAGTCATCTGCAACAAACCAGAAATTGTCACTGTTGGAGAAGATGGTAGAATAAATCTCTTCAGAGTTGACCAAAAGGATGCAGTAAGAACTATAGGTATGCCAAATAACTCTTCAAATTATTTTAATTTAGAGTAGTTTGTTTGGTTTTCAGTTTCTTACATGATAACAAAAAAAAAAAAATTGGAAGTCAGTTGAGAATTTAATTAAGGATTTCAAGTTGAATGTGTTTGCTCCAGATTATTCCTTTATTCCTCCACACCTCGGATACCTGAATGAATATAGAAATACATCTGAAATACAATTCGGGTATTTGCAAGTTAATGGTTTAACTGATGGAGAAGTTTCAAGCCTGACATTCTCTGCAGGCTTCTGTTTCAGCTAAAATGGTTAAATGCTATGACAGTACACAAGAAATATGGTTAGATTTCAAGAAGTGTTGTGTCCCATGTTCTTTATAACTGGAGGTCAGTGAAATGGTCATTTCAATTTACTATTTGTATTAACAGCAGAAATAATTTAAAGGACAGTAATACCATGTTTTATAGTGGCATTATTAAATTGTGACTTTCTCCTGGAAGCTTCAGTTTGACACAGCACCTGTATTTCTCCTCGAGCAAAGTCTTGCCTCTAACAGATTAAGGAATTTGCACAGTGATAAGCCAATTAAGGAAGGAAGTACTCTGGGATTTCTAGAGGGTATACTTATGTCTGCCTGGCTGTATGTACACACACAAGATAAATCCTGTTAATTGCATACAGTCCTTTACTGAAGCTCCTTGAGAATTCAGGTAGGAAACCTTTCTACACTTAAAAAAAATAAATAAAAGGAAATAGTAGGGCATGAGAAGCTCTTTGAGAAATCGGGTAGGAAACCTCTCTGTGCCTTAAAATTTTAAAAAACAAAAGAGAGAAAAGAAAAAAAGGCGGGGAGCAGGGCACGAGGCAGATTTTATTAGTATGTGTCCACAAAACAGTCACTTCCCCTTTGAGGGTTGAGAACATTAAGTAGTTTAAAAGGATTACTTGATTGTAAAATTTTTACTTGTACTAGAATACTCTGTTAATATCTGTATATAAATTTGATAAGGAGAATGTTTTGCTGGTTCACAGGAAGCAGATGTCCATCAAAAAAAATAAATCTGTGTTTTTCTCTAGGTAATTGCTCCGATGTTTACACACAGATCTAATAATGTGCGGGGTGCCAGTTCTTAGTTTTCTTAGTGCTCCCTTGATAGTACTATGTAAAAATGCTTGCTTTGTAATGGCAGGGTCAGCCAGTGTTGCAGTAAGACTTTGCACTGAGATTTGCTGGTTCATAAACATTTAAGAAATCACTTACCAACTAATTGATAAATTTCCTTTTGGAAGGGAAATGTTAAAATAGGAATGGTCCCTAAATAAGGCAATCATGCCTGTGACCGGGTAAGTGAATCTTACCTGGAGTTGTGTGGAAGAGGCAGCATGAGCTCATTGACTACAGCTTATTCTACAGTAAAATTTAGAGAAGGGGAGAGAACAGCTTTGAAGATGTTTTCACATCCTTCAGGGTGGAGTTCTGTAGTGTAAGCAAGGCTTTGTACTGGTTCCCAGTTCAATGACACCTTGACATTTCCCAGGTGGTGAGCTGAACCCTCAGTATGTTTTAACATACAGATAGAACTCTTGTAACTTATCAAGTATTTAAGAGCAATATACGAAATTTATATCTTTATAGTCAGTTGTGGTAGAAAAAAAATCTCCAAAGTTAGAGATTATGATAAAATCTTTTGGAGCCAAAAGATGTATCATTACTAAATCACTTACACTGTTATTCTGTCACAAAATTTTAAGTCTTCTAGAACTTCAGTGGTCAGTAATCTTACATTTCTTTTCAAAGAGGTTTTGGTTGTGGCTTTTTTTTTTCTTCCCCTCAGCTTTCATTTAAATATTAGGCAGAAAAGAAAATGCATACAAATATCTATAACCAGGCGTCGATGTGACTTGTCTGCTTCACTATCAGAAAAGGTTTGCATGAAGAAAAATCACCTGTATTTTCAGTAGGGACTTACACAGGGAATATTAAAACAGGTGAAAGTGGACTTAACAATGTTACCCTGTCATAATCAAGATGAAAAGTTTATATATAGTAACAGAATCAGAATATAAGATGTGGTGTCTATGATATTCTCTCCTGAAGCCTCAAAGGTTTCTCCTCAGTGCTATGAAGTGTTTGACGTCGTAAATTATTCTGACCAAAAGAAGCGCTGGAGAGAAGGACCTGATAAAAAGAGCTTTGCCATTTAGTTATTAAGATTAACAAGCAAAGCATAGTTCTGGTTTGGCTTTAGGAATATGGATGGATATCACACTGATAGTTCTTGTCAAAGTTCTAAGGAAAGTTGGTGAATTAAGGGCTTCTGTGTACAACTGCTTAATGTTCTCAGCCGGAGTTACTCTGGTGTGTTCAAAAGAACTGGGTTAAGGAAAGCTCCATAGCTTGCCTACTGCCAGCAGAGGCAGTGCCTATAAAGAAAACTTACAAGCCATGGACCCGACTGAATTGATTCCCCCTCTAAGGAACTATAAAAAGAAATGTTGTGGATCAGCAAGTAGTTCTTTAAGCTCTGGAACTAATTAAATCTAGCTTCTTATGGATTTGTCTCAGTAATGTTTGATACAGGAAGCAAGGACTCATTTTTCACAGGGTACCCTTGCAACGCCTAAAATTTCACATGACACCATTCAGTTTCTCCCCTGAAAATGCAGAGAGGTTGTAACTGTTTCAACAGCTGTGTTCTGTTCCCTCAAAAGAGTTTGGTTTGTTTTAGTTGAACGGAGGCTAGCAGTCTGTAGGTTTACCCGAATGCTTTCCTTTTCTCTCCTGCAGACAACGCAGACAGCAGTACGCTCCATGCAGTGACTTTCCTTCGTACAACTGAGATCTTGACAGTAAATTCGATTGGACAGTTAAAAATATGGGACTTCAGACAGCAAAAAAATGAGCCATCTCAAATATTTTCTTTGTAAGACCCTATTTTTTTTATTTATTTACTGAGAAGCATGTGCTACTTCATATGATCTGATTTAAATCTTTCCTGATACCTTCTTAACAATGGGATAATAAATGATTGATTATTTCGTTAGAAGGCTTTTAACTGCTGTGGTATTTAAATAATCAAGAGCAGACTCTGCTTAGTGGCTGAATTACTCCTGTGGCTGAACATGGTGTTTAGGTGCTTTGTTCTATGATTTAACTCTTGAAGGACTGCTGCACCTGTACACTTGCTCTTTTTTAAATTTAAAAAAAGAAGGCTAACCCTCAACCCAGATCTCTTTCACTTTCCCTAATTATACTTCACATCTGCTTACCTCAACAGGCCTAATATAAATTTTCTGACATATAAATGATAATTTTGTGCCTTATATGGTATTGTGAGTAAACCAAACTGAGCTAGATTCAGGTCCCGTTGTCGTTTGTGGAATAACTCCCATTGCTGTTAACAGGCTGTGGTTGAGGTACCTGGTTTTGTTAGTGCCCTTTCTAATTGTTAGTAAATATTGAAACTGTGATTATAACATGAATTTCAGGGTAACCTTATTATTATAGGTATACTTATAGAGTATTATCTTTTTCTCACTCCTGTAGAGTTGTCAGATACGGGCATATAGGTCTATAGGTTGCAGAACCTGATGTTCATCCAATTGCAGCTTCATGTTACTGCCTTACCTCTTAATTTCCAGTAGATGTCATGGGGCTTCAGCCTGTAGGGACCAGCCCCTACAGGAACTGAAGCTGCAGTCAGTACCATTACCTTGTTTGTCAACACTCCTAGAGAAAATAGAGAAGAACAGCCAAGTAGGAGAATAAAGAATAGGAGAAAATAGAAGCTGAATAAAGAATTCATATTTGGGTGCTGTTTCTTTTCTCCTTTGCAGGACAGGTGGCCGAGTTCCACTGCACTGTGTGGACAGGCACCCCAACCAGCAGTACATCGTGGCCACGGGAGGCCAGGACGGGATGCTGAGTATATGGGACATCAGGCAGGGCACCGTACCTGTGTCCCTGCTGAACGCTCATGAAGCAGAAAGTAAGTGTCTGGAGTGGAGGGGGGAGGAGGTCACCTTTATAAAAGCTTCTCATTTCTGTTAAAAAAAGGGGAAAAAAAAAAAAGAAAAGTTGTTGTAACTAGGATAGAAAACAATTACATGGTTGGTACTTAACGTGTTTTCATTCAGTTGGCTTCAGTTTGTTCCTTCTCTGTGTATGAGACTGTTCTTAGATAAAAGCCAACTCTATTAAAATTAAGCTAGACTTAGTAAGCAGCTCTTTAGTGAGTCATTAGATGCATTTAAGAAGACCATGTTTCTAGAAGGGTAGGAGCTAAAGGCTGAGGGACTTGGGTCATTTTACTCTGAAGGAGAGAAGGCTGAGGGGGGGATCTGATCAACACCCATAAATACTTAAAGGATGGATGTCAAGAGGAAGGGGCCAGTCTTCTTTCAGTGGTGCCCAGTGACAGGACAAGAAGAAATGGGCACAAACTTGGACATAAGAAGTTCCATCTAAACATGAAGAGGAACTTCTATATTTTGAGCGTGACAGAGCCCTGGAACATGCTGCCCAGAGAGGCGGTGGAGTCTCCATCTCTGGAGACATTCAGAAGGCCCCTGGGTACATTCCTGTGCAACCTGCTCTAGGTGGACCTGCTTTGGCAGGGGGGTTGGACTATATGATCTGCAGAGGTCCCTTTCAACTCTATATTATTCTGTGATTCTGGATATAAATAGTCATAGAAATTGATGCTGTGGCGTGCAGTATAGTAAAGCCACAATGCAGTTAGTAACAAACTTGAAAACGTGAGGAAAGAGGGGAAACTAAGATAATACGGATCCATTTCATTGCCTCCACAATGCTGAAACAGCTCACTTTCCTCATAGCTTTGTGTGAACGAGATGGCAATTCATTTTGTGCTGAAAATGGCTTGACTTGATGCCACAATTATATTTAAGGAGTAAAAATATTTTTTAAGATGTTAAGTGTTACTGACTTAAATAGCTTTTCCACAGTTGTGGTATTTACACACAAAATAATAATGTGTGTGCTGGGAAGGAATGCCTGAATTCTTACAAGATATTCACCTTTGACAATTTTCACAGTAGCAAAACGGTCTCTTTTCTCTCCCAGAGGAGGGAAAACTACAGTAAATAATTAAGGGTGGGGTTTTGGGTCTATTAAACCTTCGGTTCTTAACTGTATGTGTGTTGGTTGGGGGCTTGAGTTCTCGTAAGTGTAGGTCCACATCACAGTGCACTGAGGGAAGTACTTGATACTTGTTCTGAAGTGGTTTTATTTTGTTTTGGTTTGGTATTTCCAGTGTGGGAAGTTCACTTCCATCCCTCCAACCCCGACCACTTATTTACGTGTTCTGAAGATGGATCTCTTTGGCATTGGGATACTTCCACAGATGTGTCTGAGAAACCATCTTTTCTTCATCAAGGTAAGGATGTTTGAAATCAGTCTGCACTGAAAGTGTCATTTGGCAACGTAATTAAGGTCAATGCATGACCCAATTAATAACACAATTGTAATACAGAAAATTAAAAGCTGCTTTCTTTGCTCAGGAGGAAAACCCTTTAGGAAAAGCACTTTAGGAAAACTACCCACGAGGTTAACAGTTGTGTGAGGTTTTTTGTGGTCTGGTTTATGGGTTTTGTTTCGTTTTAATCTGCTGTACTCAGTCCGGAGTGTGAAGGGACACATCTAGTATTTCAAAGATAAATTATGTTCACTTAAACATCACCTGTATATAGAAAAGATATGGAGGCAGCCTAAATGACATGTTACTGTTTGATTCTCTAAGGGAGGTATACAAAACATTATAATACCAGAATAATTTGTATCTTTAGTAAGATAGTGGAATTATGAATTTCCTACTCAGGGTCATAATTGGAACTTCAGTGGATGAAACTGGATTCCTTTGTATCATGGCAAAATTTTAATTAAAGATACGATGCTGACTTAATAAAAGCACTCATTTTCACATTCCAGTCATAAAGTTTGAGGTGCTTGTCACCTCAAACTGTAAACAGTGGGGAAACTTGCAGGTGCCATCTGCTGCCTTTGGCCTCAAAGCTGCCATTCAAATCTCCGTTCTATGTAAGGAAACAGTAGGACAACCAATTCAAGTTCCCCTCTGCTTGTTTTCCCATACATTAAATATAAACCCTTTAGCATCACTTCAGCCACTTGTTAATTTTATGCTGAAGATACTTCTCAAACTGAGACTTCAGTTTGAATGTAAAATGTCACGTGGAAAAAAGGAATTCAAAAATCCAGGTATATGACTTGCTGCAGAGTAAGCAGGGAGAAGGGACAGTAGGGAGTAAGTGTGACTAAAGCAGAGCTGATGCCCCAAATATAGCAAGACACGGTATAAACAGATTTTTTTGTTCTTCTGTCCTTGCTTTAGTCTCTGCCTAGAAAGCCCTGTAGATAAATAGGCTGTTCAGTGAGATGAGTTCACAGCTATACTGACCTCTTTGTCTTAATTGAGGACAGAGCCGGTAGCAGGTTTCTGTAATCACTTCAAGTACTTGATTTATTTATTTTTTGAAGTTATTTTTCCCTCATTTAGCAAAGAGATGACATCCATTAACTAATTGGAAAACTGACTTAAATGTAAAATCATACTCCCATTGTGCCTGTCCCATACCTACTATATTTCTCCAAAGTCTGAGAATATACAAGCTAAATTGGAACTGATTTCCTTCTCTTCCCTCTTTCCCTCTCCTTCTCTCAGGAGGAAGAAGTACTGCCTACGTTCCCCACAATACCATCAACCAGTCTGTAGTAAGTGCCTGGCTGAGCAACGACCCTACCAAAGACCGCATGGAAATCACCAACTTAATTCCAAATCAGACTTTGTCTGTGAATAGTTTAGATGTTTTAGGACCATGCCTGGTGTACGGTACTGATGCAGAGGCTATTTACGTGAACAGACAACTCTTTGCATGAAAACCACTCCAGTATCCCTCTGAAGTACTCACCACCTTGGACTCCTGGGGAAAGTCAGATTAAGGACTCTGTGTGCTACCAGCGTGCGAGGGAGAAGCCTGCAGCTCGGTCCGGGTGCTGCAGAAGAAATGTTCGGTGCTGCAGGTTCTGACAGCTGTCACTCATTAGTAATGTCATTATTGATACTCTGAGGTGGGTGACTGAACAAACTTAGGTGTAAGCTTGCTCTTCTTTCTTCCTCGGTACTGGTTTGGTTTTGATAAGCAGGAAGGGAGTCACTGGGGCAAGATATTTGCTGCCCATAATACACGCACACATGCAAAGGGAAAACTAGGTAAACCCCTGATTTTTATTTTCTCCCCTGCAAATATATTTTTTTTCCCCAAGTGTTAATTCCAAGGCCAAACTATGGGGTTCTTTGAAATTCTTTTTATGTCACCTGAGAGAGAGGCGTTTTTTTAAGGCAATTTTTTTATATATTTAGGGGAACATAACTTTTCATGTTAATTCATGAGAATTAGAAAGGAAAACTGCGAAAGCTGAAATGTGAAAGGTTCTATAGGAATCCTAGCATTTTAGTGACATTATTTTGGATTATTTACAGCTTCATACAACACTGCATGGTAAAGCTTGGTAGCTCTCAACAGAAAAGTGTTTTTACAGTTAGGAGGTCACAATTGACAGCTGTGTTTTCAGGTGTGAGAACAACTTTCTACACTTGAGACCTTGTCACAACCAAAATTTCACATTTGGATGGTGCAACCTTTGAGAAGTTAAATTTCCAGATTAGTGTTGTATCTACTTTTTGTCGCAGAGAACCCTTTCTCTTTTTAATAAAAGGTTTTTACACAAGAATACTTGTCTGACTCCCTAAATTAGTTCAAATCGCTGTACACATCTTTGCGGGAAGGTAAATAACCCAAAGTTGTTGGGATTGATCGTGGAGATACAATCTAAGGCACAGAGGGAAACCTCAGCGTTTGGGCAGCAGCAGATGAAGGTATAAGGCTTTTATGTGACATTTTCTATCAAACTCACTTTGGAGTGCAATTTACTTCCATGCTGGCAAAAAGAGCCTTCTCACCGTGTTGTGGTAATGCGGTACCTGCTCTGAATGTCTTGTCTGTGCCTGGAGGGCTGGGAACAGGACTCTTGTGACAGGAATATATGGGGCACCTGCAGTTTTGCTGCGCAATTTGTTTGAAAGGCAATGATCTGGCATGGGCTAAATTCATCTCTCGCTGATAATTTATCTTAATTTTTTTTTTCATGGTAAATTACCATGAAAACACACCCTGGTCAATAACGAGTCCTTGGACTACAGAGACTTGGCAAAACCTGGGGTACTGTGTCCAGCTCTGGAGTCCTCAACAGAGAAAGGACATGGACCTGTTGGAACAGGTCCAGCAGAGGGCCACAGAGATGATCAGAGGGATGGNTTATCCATGGAATCCTCCCACTCGGAAGGGTGGTATTTACGCCACGGAAGGGAAAGGCACCGCCGTTGGCCGGCCAGGCCCCGCTATCGCGGCCCTGCCCCGGGGCGGGGG
>VXBW01002619.1:84793-135767 GCA_013400375.1 Thinocorus orbignyianus
TGGGGAGGAGAGGAGCCCTCTCCGGTGTGGCCCGCAGCGGAGACCTGTGCCGGGGGAGACGTTGCCGGTTCCGGTTCCCCCACCCAGGGCGGCTCCTCGGGAAGGGTCGGCGGAGCCGGCGCTGCCGATGGGCCCGGCCACCGCCGGGCCAGGGTCCCGCCGGCCCCGCACAGGCCGAGCCGGGGGTCAGGGCCCGGGGCGCGGGTGGGTTAGAGTTGGGATAGTCGGTGTCTGTCGCGATAGCCGTCGGGTGTGGAGGGCGCTGATAGAGTGGGGTCCCCTCGTACCCCTGCGCCGGGGCAGGTTACGCTTTGGGCCTCGGTGGCCGTCCCGCCGGTACCGTGAAGGAATCGCTTGGAAAGAGCCGCTGCTGCCCCCGGGAAGAACCGGGGACACGGCTGTGCGCAGGAGCCCTGTCCGGTTAAAGGAGGTCGAGGAGTGTAAGAATGGAGAACAAGTGGGGAGATCACACAGTGTGCCCGGTCACAGCTGCTTGCTCGTCATTTCTAGTGCGGTTTTCCCCGGCCACACATAGTTGTTTTTATTTACTAATTTCAAGGTCCAGTTTTTTCCTCATTCTACGGAAATTTTGCATTGGAAAATGTATTTTTTGACAAACTGCCTTACGGCTCAGTGACCTAGTATCTGAAGAACGGCTTCCTTTTGTTACTGTGAACAAAGCTCTGTCAATCTTAACTTTCGATTTTTTTTTTAATTTTTTTTTTTAACTAGTGATAAAGTGTTGTGATTATGTATAGAACAAGTTATTAGAATGGGGGTGTGATAGATAAATATGTGGCATTCAATGCTTAATGGGAAATACAGGTACTTAAAAGCGTGTTCTGAACTTTTGGAGACAAGAAATTTTACAGATCTGCCTACATCAGGGGAGATTTAGATTAGATCTTAGGAAGAAGTTCTTTCCTGTGAGGGTGGTGAGGCACTGGAACAGGTTGCCCAGAGAAGTTGTGGCTGCCCCATCCCTGGAAGTGTTCAAGGCCAGGCTGGATGGGGCTTGGAGCAACCTGCTCTAGGGAGAGGTGTCCCTGCCCATGGCAGGGGGGTTGGAACTTGATGATCTTTAAGGTCTCTTCCAACCCTAATTATTCTATGGTTCATCTTTTTTTCCCAGAAAAAGTTGGAAGTCGTTGACAGTTGCATGCAAACATTATGTGTTTTCATTCAAATACCTACTTTTAAGTCAGATCTTCAGCAGTTATACTGTAGAAAGACACATTTGTGTTTCCTTACGGTTTGACCTGTAGAGGAGAGTACTTTATCCCTATATTTTGAAAAGAAATGAAAAATCGTTTTTTAACTCCTGTAGGGAAGTGGAGAGCTTAATCAGCAGAAACAGGTGCGTTAACAAACATCTCTGTCATTTGCCTTTAATGACACAAAACTGCAAGAGGGAATAGATCCCAGGCCCCTTAGATGCAGTTTGTGCTTGGTGGTTAGAAGTACAAACTTGAGATGCATTTCTCACTGAGCATTCAAAACTTTCTTGATTTGAAATGTATATAAATGTCTGTAAGAGGAGGTGACTCCTGAATTTTGAGGTAAAGCAAGGTGAGCTGTAGTAACACATGCTTTCTTGTGCTGCATTAAACTGTGTGACCAGTTTAGTTGGGTTTCTGGGCGATGAGGACTGTAGCTGTACACACATCCCACTGCTGTCAGGCATTGCTGCTGCCAAAAGAAACAGCCCACCAAGCTACAGTTTATCTGGGTAAGTTCCGTAGCTTGATTCATGCTGTGTGGCCTTGCAAGCAGTTGTGCTGGCGCTGGTAAGTGGTGGGAGATAAGTGGGCTGGCTGGTTTGCACTGGTTCACCCCTGTTTCTGCCACACGTTTGTGTGAAACTGCAGCTTTATTTCCCGGGACTGCTTAGGCCGTGTCCTGTGATGCTGCAGCTGCCAGCAAAATAGTAGCTTAGAGTATCCCTTGTCTTGAAGTCCGTGAAGCGCTTTAGAAATACAATTATCTCAGTTTTGTACCTAAAGAAATGGGAGCACCAGCTGTTTTCCCCCCCACCAGGTGGTAGACTCTGGGGCTCCTGATTTTATGGTTTAATTGTCCTGTTAATTTAACCTGGGCTTCTCTCGGGGGTGTTACCTTTGTTTATCTCGGTACCTGTGGTGTGACCATAATGTGAATATTGAAACACCGGATTACATTGTAGTAAAATACACAGGTGCAGAACAACTGTTTTCTGTGGAATTCCAGGCCTTTGGAACTTTTTAAAAGGGGTAGTTCTGTGTGGGCATTTTCTTCTTCTCTCATCAGTATATTTGTGACAAGATCAACATCAGCTTGGTTTTATCTCTGTTTACCCGCCAACGGTGAACTAGTCATTACTCTTAATTTTGACTGAATCTGAACAAGTAACCTGGATTACTAACTCTCTAAGATATTTAGCTTTGTTGTCCCATGTTTTGGGATGAGTTTCTGCATGTGGTTTCACTTTTCTGGAAGTGGTGATTCGTTCAAGTGCTGTTAGCATGTATCCTCACACTTGGGTATCTGAGGTGTGCTTTTTGGAGCCAGTGTCTTGGAAAGAAAAGGAGCATCGCCAGCAAAACTAGTAAAATGGTCTAAATATAGTCACTCCATTTTCTTTGGAAAGACTGTTTTTGACAGAGTGTTTTCAATGTGGTCTTAAATATGGCATGTTTTGAAAAAGATTTTGAAAGTGGCCAAAATTCAATTACATTTTAATTGCTCTCAGGCCGTCCTTTCTGCTGAATCCAGATTTCTTAATACTTAGGGCCAAACTTCTCTGTTGTTAAAATTCACCTACAAGCCTGACGGTCTTTCCCTTATTCAGTGACTGTGAAAGAATTGAATGTTGTCAGACTGCAGGAAAAAAGTTTTAATATAACTACCAAATAACACTTATTTAAGGTTTCAAACCTGTCACGAGGCAAAGAAAGCTTGTGGGTGCAATTATAGCATCTGAGATAGTTCTATTAGAGAAATGATACTATTTTTTAAGTGAGAATCACAAGGAGAATGTGATTAAGTGAAGTTCTTATTTATGTACTACTTCAGGCTTTCAGGGTTTATTCATAGATGGTTAGCATGTCTATTTAACTCATGTAATTTGCATGGCTATTCAAGGGTTCTTTTTCCTGTTAACTTTTGGTCATATTCTTCATCAATAGTGGAAAATAGTGCAAATATCATAGAAGTGAAACCTGGATGAAGAAAGGGTGACTTTTCTGTGTACTGTGTAAAACTCAGGCACCTGTTTAATTCATCTCTAATATGAGAAACACTTAGCTACGTGCTACTTTCTCATAGACAAAAGATGCTTACAGACATTGGAGTCCTCAAAAACAATCCTTCAGAAAAGTAGATTTTTAATGCTTGGCGAGTGTTGCTGCTGTGAGATGTTGCATTATAGTAAAAGAACAGAGTGAGTTGATCTTTGATGTTTTTCTAGTTGCCTGTGAAGAAGAGACAGTGCTAAAATATGGAGTTTTCGTATCTTCTGCTGCCTTTGTAAGTGATCTTCCTTTGGGGAGCAGCAGTGACTGCAAAAGTTTTATTTCATGATACCACGAAGAGGCAAATGTTCTGCAGCTTCTTCAGCGTGACACTTTAGTTGCTGCCCTTTACCGTACCAGTTATAGTGCTGACTGGTGCCCAGCACGAATGCAGAGATCTGAGTTCTCGGCAGGCACAGGGTTCTTTCCCTGATGGGTCAGCTCCTTCAAAATGCAAATGTTATTTATTTGTTTTTGGCAGAAAGTTCTGATTCCCTTACCAAATATCACAGCTGTGCTCTCAGTGAATTTGGTGCTTGAGTTGTTAAACAATGTTACGGTAAAAATGTTTGGTTAAATGTTCTTTGTTTTCTTTTTCCCCTGCTCTCATCATCCATTATATAAAATCAATTAAAAAATTACTTAACTATTGACAAAAACTGGTTCAAGGCTGCTGGAGCTAAGAGACTGTTGACAGGCTTAGAAAACTGAACCCTTAAACGGGATTAAGTGGCAGATGGTACAAGAAATCCTACAGTTGCCTGCAATGAGCGAGGCAGGTGTTTACTTTTTACATCTGTGACCACTAAAGAATGGATAAAATTGGGGTGATTATATACTCTCACAGGTGTACTTTGTGCTTTTGGCTTCCATCTATTTGTTTGTGCAGCTTGATGTCAGAGTTGTTGCCCACCTGGGGTGTCTGGTCCATATCCCACCTGACCAGAGAGCAGAGCTCGCACCTTGATGGAGAGAAGGTGGGTGCTGAAGGGAGGTGGCACCCAGCAGAGAGGGAAGGCAGAGCAGCAGGGATGGGGTGGTGCACACAGCAGTTCATGTCTGCTCTGGGAAGCTTTGTCCACCATCTGACTTCCTCTTTACTCTCTCCACACCCTTTGCAGCTCAGGACTGTTCAGATTTGAGGCACCTCAAACACTTTTTTTGTCAATGAACTGTTAGAAGCCCAAGACGGTTTATGTTTTAGATTGACTAAAGGTTCCCTGAAGAAGCTGCTGAGCATGCTGTTAGTGACTGGGAGGGCAGTGAAGCCTGTGAACACTTCACTGCCACTGATGCTATGTTGTGAACTTTCTCACGGCTGTATGTATAACAGGATTTTTTTGTTGTTGTTGACAGGGTACCTGGTTTGGGTTGTGACAAACTCCAGCACCACGGCAACCGCAGTTCCACGGTGAAGAGCCACTGCATTTACAAGTTCTGAAACTACCAGCCAGTTTTCCTTCAGTTTTGGTGTGTGCGAGTCCCTGGTGGAGGCTGCATATATACATGTTTTCATGAAGAGGAGTGAGAAGCCAGAAGGTTATAGACAGATGAGGCCTAAGACTTTTCCTGCCAGTAACTATACTGGCAGCAGCCAGCAGATGCTACAGGAAATACGAGAGAGCCTCAGGAATTTGCCTAAACCCTCAGATGCTGCTAAAGCCGATCACAGCATGGGCAAGATGTTATCTGAAGATCCTAGGCAAGGCCGAAATCCCCCGAAATTTGTAACATACCATAAAGTTTTGCAGGAAATAAGAAACTCACTTCTGCCTTTTGCAAATGAAACGACCTCGGCTGTCAAAGGAACATCGGAAGTTAATCGACAAATGCTGCAAGACTTACAAGCTGCTGGCTTTGATGAGGTGAAATGTTTTATTTTCAAGATTTGGTGTTCTGTGAACTATAAGCTGCTGCTTGTTGGAGGGGGTTTTGATCATGGAATGTTTGAACAACATATGATAAGCAAAATAGTTTTTTCAAAATCTGGCAGGTTTCTAATTAGGGCGTGAAACTGGTAATAGTGGGGAATGAAGAAAAGGAATAGAAGGATTTAGAGAGGCTTGGCTTTGTGTTATGTTTTCAAGCTTATTGGGCAGGTAAGGATAGGTTTTAGTTATTTATGTAATTTTAGGGAGGAAGAACTGGATGCTCTAGAATATGGATTTTGCCTCTCAACAGAATTTTGGATTGTACTCAAAATATTGGTAAAATATGGTCATTCTAAATTGAAAGTACCAAATCTTTCAGAACTTAATTTTAATAAGCTTTTTACATCTTTGGGTAATAGGAACTCAAACTGTGTGGAGAAAAAATAAGGAAGACAAATTTCATGCACTTTGTCAAATTCAGATAAAATAACGAGGTACCTGACAAAACCAGTTGCAGGGTGTCATCTTTGTGATATATTCTCAAGACAAAAGTGTCAAGTCTCTTGAAAATCTTGGACATAAGTAAATATTCTGATGTTGTTTTCGTTACAAGAACCAGGAGCTAAGTAGTAGTTCAGTTTATTAATTTTTAAAAAATTTACTGACTAAACTTATTTCCATTCATTCATTTTAATGTGTCCGAAGCGTGGTTTCCAGGAATGGAAATATGAACATGCTTAGAGCTCCTGTGTTTTTCCTGAGACTTCTATATCAAAGTAAATTACACCTGTAAACCTGAGTACAAAAGCAGGTTTAAAAAACCCCAAGCTAGCAAACCACTCATATTTCCAGAGGAAGAAAGCACGGTACCACAGTAGGGACTGTCCTTTAAGGGAGTGCACTGCTTGCAGTACTGACCAGCTCATGGGTTCTGCTGGCTGTGATGCTGCTGCATTTACAGAAGCTCACACCACCAAGGGTGAGCTTCTCCAAAACTGTCAGCTGGCTTTTCCTCAACACTCTTCCAGGGTCGCTTGCTGATAGTGGTTTTTCGTGTTCCTTTTGCTTGCTCAAATACACAGTCCAGGCTGTGTTTTCAGTAAAAGTAGCAGGATTTCATAATGAGAAATGATTTTGTAATAATTTGCTCCTGCTCTGTGGCATTTTCTTTGGTCTTTTTTATCTATCTTTCTTTTTTTTTAATGTAGATCAGTTCTCATATCCTATATTACAGATTGAACCTGCAGTCATTTTTGCAAACTGAATGATAGTATGTGGCTGGGTAACAAACTATAAAGGTATCTTGAATTGGTATTTTTGTTGTGTTCTTTGTATCTTGAAACTTTTTGCTCCTACCTTTGTTCTTGGATACAACTGAGAATTCCCAGGACACTTGGGATTATATGGACTTTTTTTCAGCCATGTCTGCCATGCGCTGAGCCACAGTTGTGTGACCACAATAGTCCATGTGGCTTTGGCCGGGGAACACCACCTGGAACAGAAAGCATTTTTCTTGGCAGGGGGTATTTGAGGCAGCAAGTATGAATGAAATGAAGACAGTATTTTGAGCTGGGATTGTTTGACTGGGTCATAGCTGGGGTGTGTGGGTCAGCTGTAACTGGCTGGGCTGTTTCTGATTTCAATAAGGTGAGTTTGTGATTTAGTAGATAATACATAGAACTTCTTAATTTCATGAGCTCCGGTGCATTACTGGTGTTCTGTAGAGGCTAACCTGCCTAATATGTCTGTAGTAGAGACTACCTATAACTACTAGGTACTGTGTCCTTTTTTTGTTTTAATTGGCTCTGATTTGGACCTGTCTATATAAACACTGTTTCCTCATCTCAGCTTTTAATGACATTTCATTAAGGTGTTGAAAATGGATTTAAAGTAACAGTACAAACTTGCCGTATTGCGGAGTTGCCGCTTGGTGACTCAGTCACCACTTGGAGTTTGGAAACAGTGAGTGTTTTTCTTACTTTTTTTTTTTAAATATATGGAACATCACAAACATTCTGGTTATTCCCATCATCCCTCAAGCAGTAGGTAGTATCAGAGGTAAAGCTGAACATACAGATAGATATCTATCAGTATCAGGTGTGTGTATAGAGATAGTAATATATGTACGTATAGTAGTTATGGGAGAAGGCCCATACGTGGGGTTGGTTTTTGGTGGTGCTTTGTTTTCTTAAAATCCTAAATAGGTTACAGGAGATCCCTCTTGCTTACTAGGATTCAAGTTCAGTCCTCCTGTTCTCTGTAAGGTGATACTCTTCAAGACAATGAATACTTGATATCACATAGGTGACCCGAGTTCTTTGTTCTTCAGCTGGAGGGGAGAGATCCTTTGGCTCTTTCTCAGGTCTGCCGGTTAGTGGAGAGGGAAGTAAATTTCATCTCTTAGAATATTGTTGAGATTCTATGTTGTTATGGCTTGGTGATTTGAATTTATAGATTTAGGTTTCTATATTGTAGAAATAAGTGCCTAAAAGGACATTAACATTGGTTTTGAAACAGATTAAGAGGAAAATCAAAGGCTGTAGGTAAAGATGAATCCTATGGTCCTATAAAAGTATATTCAAATTTGAAATTAAGTACTCTGGACAACTTAACCTTGCCTTTACACAATGATGAAATAGCATACTGGTGCTGAGAATGTAACAGATCAATCTTGTCTATACCAGAAATGTTGCAGGAATAACTGTTGTGAAGGAGCTATGAGATCAAAAGTTGTGTTTGTTTTTTCCAACAAAGTAATCTGGCCTGTGGAGATGGTGACCACCTTATTATACGTGGGGGGGGGTTTATTATTTTAAAATCTTTTTTTGAAGATTCTGCTTTTGCTCACTGAATTCAATTATTGTTTGTGAAGGCTGTATGTAATTTTGTATGTTTGTAGTGTTAAATTTGGTTTGTTTGTTTGGTTTTTTTTGGAAGAGGGGAGATTTAGATTAGGTATTAGGAAGAAGTTCTTTCCTGTGAGGGTGGTGAGGCACTGGAACAGGTTGCCCAGAGAAGTTGTGGATGCCCCATCCCTGGAAGTGTTGAAGGCCAGGCTGGATGGGGCTTTGAGCAACCTGGTCTGGAGGGAGGTGTCCCTGCCCATGGCAGGGGAGTTGGAACTGGATGATCTTGAAGGTCCCTTCCAACTCTAACCCTTCTATGATTATTTCTATGATTATTCTATGAAATGTATAGAGACATGCTGAAAGTATAAATGTGGGCTTAATTTGAAATCTGAGCCCTCTGTTGTGCTGTTGATTTTAGTAGGAGGTGAGTGGTGGTGTGTGTAGGTAACCTGTTCAAACGTGGTGTGAACTGAAATGACTGCTTCGGTGTGACAAAGTGTGGCCATAACAAATCCCTACAGACAGGGTCCTTAATTACAGAGTTATGCTCTGGATTGGTTTCAGACTTGTTGAGTCAGCTGCACAAATCCCGTTCAGTATAGCTGGGAGAGCAGTGCCTGACTTCTGACCATCTCTAGAATTCTGCTTCTGTTGCTTGACCTTGATCATATTCAAGTCAGTGGAAGAACCCCTGGTCTGTAATATGTTTCCATTGACAGAGCTGGGGTTGGCCATCAGATCAAAACCTGTGTTTGGATCTCCTAAAAACACAGAGCCTACATCTACCACAAAACCAATAGGTTTTCTACCAGTAATATCTTAATCAGGGAGAATTCTTAGGCAGAAAATAATGGAGATTTGTTGGCAAAAGGTCATGCTGAGTTGAAGGAAAATGAGCAAACCTCAGAGTTGTGCATTTTGCATCAGGGTATCCTTCAGAGAATAACTTCAGTTGGAAGAGACCTCTGGTCGTCACGTAATTAGCTGTTCTCTGGGGATTGTGTATCGATAATAAGTGCTTGTGTAAGCAAACTGATTGTACCAATAGCAAGATGACACAATTTCCATCAGTGCTTCAACAAGTTAACTTTTTTTTTCCTTGAAGATCCAGGCTATATTAGTGTTTTGGAGGATCTACTGTGGAGAAAACATTTTAAAAATAGTTCTAAATTGACAGAAATCAGTTCGGTAAAATTACTGGAAGGCATTTGGCTAAATAACCATGCCTTTTCTATTATTTTTGCTATTTTCTTGTAAATTATTATTTTTGTGTATAATTTTTTTCCTTAGGATATGGTTATACAAGCTCTCAGACAAACCAACAACCGTAGTATAGAAGCTGCCATCGAATTTATAAGTAAAATGAGCTACCAGGATCCTCGTCGGGAGCAGATGGTTGCGGCAGCAGCCAGACCTGTCAACGCAGGTATGAAGCCCCCAGGTAGGTGGATCCGTGGTAACTCAGTAACTCATTTAGTGTGTTCTCATGGGTGAAAAATACAATAGCTTGCATGTGCTCGCAGTGGAACAGAGGAGATAGTGAGATGCAGGAGTTTTTCGCTTTTAAAAATAGCGTGTAAATTATATAATGTAACTCTTCTGCACGTAATTCTTCACATATTCATGAATTCTTCTGTGATTCATTTGATGTTAATTTCTTATTTTTTTTTTCTATAAATGCATGCTTTCAGTGTTGTGTGTAAGTATTTTATAAAGGAATGGCATTCGGATCTCATTTTAGTAATTTTTGTCCCTTGTTGATATGTGATGCCATGTTTTGCTCTCGGTGTGAGATGCCATTTAGAAGTCAGTAGCGAGCACTGAATTCTTTAATTTTTGGTCTCTCTTCCCGCAGTATCTCACACAGCAGCACTGTGTGTGTGTATTTTTGTGTGTATGTATATTATATGAACATATTTATAGAATGGTTAGAGTTGGAAGGGACCTTAAAGATCATCAAGTTCCAAGTTATATAGCTACAATATTCGTATTCTAGGATGTCCTGTTTCCAGATCCCTCCCTCAGTTTTATCTTTTACTTGGTTCCAGATTTTGTTTGTATGTTTTTTAAGACTGACTTCCTGGTTTTTATAGATTTGGGGAAAAGACTGTAGCCTTAGTCACTACAGAGTCAGAATTTTGCTGCTTGCTGTTGTTGGTCTCTCAACACGTGCAAGTACATTTTTAAAACATCTTGGTGCTTATTTTATTTTAAAAAAAAAAAGTTTTAGTAGCATACAGCTAAACGAATAATAGTTTTCAAACACAGCAGAAGTACTGAATTTTATTTGGCTAAAGTTGAGTGCTGAGCTGCTGGCACTGGAAAGTTTCGTTTTTAATTGACTGTATAGGTATGAATTAAAACTAGTCACAAGTAGCAGAGTACAGCATTGTTTTCATTTGGTCTCTGAAGCAGGATTAGTCTGTGCTCCTGTGAAGCTGCTAAATGCCACCTTTTAGTCTTGATTTTGTTTGGCACTTGCAAAGATATAGTAATTAACATGTTCTTTAACTGAAGATACAGTGACTTTCAGCAGTTACAGTACTGTGTGTGTTTACAATAACAATAAGACTGCATGCACTGTCGCTTCCTTCTATATTATTTTGTTTACATGATGCAAAATGATGCCTATGAAGTAAATATGTTGCAGAGTTTGGCTCCGGTATGTTTTACTTTGATACAATTTTAATTCTTGCTTCTGTACAACATTTTTACTCATAAATGCATAACTTTTAAAGTATGAATCAAATGTTGCATGCGAGGAATATAACAAGTTTGGACAAACTGTAGGTGTACAAGGATGTAAGCAGGATGATTTTTACAGCATTCAATTGGATTCTAGCTTAAGAATGTTAAGTTTTATAACTCTTTATAAGTGTGAAACTTCAAGGAATAGCAACATGACTAAACATACTCTTCTGTGCTCTTACTTTTGCATTTGTACTGAATATCTTCTGAGAGTAACTTGTGTGCCTGATTAAAAATACCTCGTGTGCCTAGTAATTTTGCATATTACCATTTTTTTGATTAATAATTGAGTGCATCTATATCGAAGCACAATGCATCTTCAAAAAAAGTGATTTCTAAAAACTGTGCTACTATAGTTTCATTGCATTTTATTACTTTTACACCATGTACTGAGCATATTCCCGTAGCGTGCTGTGATAGATAGAGATAAGTTTTTTCCTGTGCAGTAGAGTGGATTATGCTGTTGGAGTATTCTTGTCCTACTTCTGTGGTAATTCTGTGATTCTGCAATTAGTGCAGAAGAATAAAATATTCAAAGCAGTCAATAGAAATGATTCCTAACCATGTAACTGCTGTGTTTTCTTGTTGTAAAAGCGGGGGCTGTACAGCAGTCGGTGAACCGCAAGCAGAGCTGGAAGGGTTCTAAGGAGTCCTTGGTTCCTCAGCGGCACGGCCCGGCCCTGGGAGATGGAGTAGTTTATCGCTCAGAAAGTCCCAGCTCCCAGCCTGATGTGGGAAGGCCTTTATCCGGATCAGGCATCGCAGCATTTGCTCAGGCTCATCCTGGCAATGGACAAAGAGTCAATCCCCCACCTCTGCCGCAGATAAGGAGTGTCACTCCTCCTCCTCCACCTCCTCGAGGACAGACACCCCCTCCAAGGGGAACTACTCCTCCGCCTCCTTCCTGGGAACCAAACTCTCAAACAAAACGTTACTCTGGGAACATGGAATATGTGATCTCCCGTATTTCTCCAGTGCCACCAGGAGCGTGGCAGGATGGTTATCCACCTCCACCTATGAATCCTCCACCCATAAGTTCTTCCACGCAGGGTCAGAGAGGTATGAGCGCTGTCCCCATTGGCAGGCAACCCATAATCATGCAGAGCTCTGCCAACAGCAAGTACAGCTTTCCCTCGGGAAGAGCTGGAATGCAGAACGGCAATTGTCAGACAGAATTCATAGTTCACCAGAACGTGGTGTCTGGGAACTCAGTGAGTCGCCAGCCACCCCCGTACCCCATGAATCCAACTAACAGACAAAGTCCCACAGCACTACAGATGCAGGCAGGAGGGTCTGCTCCTCCTTCAGCGTACACCAATGGGAATCTTCCTCAGGCAATGATGGTGCCAAATAGAAATAGTCACAACTTGGAACTCTATAATACAAACGTAGCTGGAATACCCGCCTCCTGGTCACAGCCGTCCCCTGTGCAACCACAATCGTCACCTGGCAATGGGCACGACATGCCTGCGTGGCAGCCCAACCTTCCTGTGCGGTCAAACTCTTTCAACAACCATCATGGCAACAGGCAGAGTCACTCCAGCAGCTCCCAGCCTTCGGCTACAACAGTAACAGCTATAACACCAGCTCCCATTCAGCAACCAGTAAAGAGTATGCGTGTGCTAAAACCGGAGCTACAGACTGCCTTGGCACCCACTCACCCCTCCTGGATGCCACAGCCCGTGCAGACCGTTCCCTTCTCTGAGAGTCCGTCTACAAACATGACAGTTATGTCTCCTGTTGCAGAGGCTCCAAATTACCAGGGTCCCCCACCACCTTACCCAAAACACTTGTTACACCAGAACCCCTCTGTCAGCCTGTATGAGACAGGACCCAAGCTCAACAAGGAGGAGCTGCCTATTTTATCCAAGGAGGATGAGAATGAGAAGAACTACGAATGTGTTGATTCCACAGATAAAGAAAAGAAACAAATCACAACGTCACCCGTTCCTGTTAGAAAAAACAAGAAAGATGAAGAGAGAAGAGAGTCTCGCATTCAGAGCTATTCCCCTCAGGCCTTTAAATTCTTCATGGAGCAGCACGTGGAGAATATTCTGAAGTCACATCAGCAGCGTTTGCATCGGAAAAAACAACTGGAGAATGAAATGATGCGGGTAAACTCTTTATTCTTTCTAAATCTATGGCTAGAACCATTCCTGTATCAATTTTAAGAACTATGTTTAAATAGTACGGATAATTAGAACGTTGTGGTATATTGTGGTAGTGAAGTCTCTTTTTAGTTCTTATATTTGAGATGTGGCAAATTCTTCATTGCTTTGTTTATGTACTTCATTGTCTTCTAAGAAATTAATTTTTTAAGTTTTTTTACGTGTCTAAATGTAGTTCATCTGGCTCATGTATGATGAGGCAGCAGGTGCAAAATCATTGTTGCATGAACTGAGATTTAACTACATGGCTCAGAGGGTTTTTTTTTTTATATGGGTTCTGTTTTATGCAAACTTTTGAGTGAGTAATGTGCGATATTTTAATGATTTTTAAATTTATTATTTTTTTTGAATAAGTGCTGCAAGTACAAGTAGCAAAACAGGAGCCGGTGGTGGACTGGTTAGTGTGTTTTGTGTGGTCACCCAAACAGCAATACTTTTTACATTCTGTACTCTGCTTCCAGCAATGATGGGGGGGGTTAAGTTCAGAGTAAAAAAATGTGAGTTCAAAGTCACATTTTTAGAATGAAAGAGACATGGTACCCTTTGCCTAAGCGTATTATAATCCAGACTGCAAGGGCGTCTGTTTAGACAAGAGGTAATTGTGTAGGATAACAAAAAGCATACGTCAACAAAAACGTGTAAAACCAACTTTGTGCCTAGATCATTGACTTCATGTATTTCTGGGACTTCAGTATTTTACTGAAACAAATCAAAAAGGTAATAACTGGAGCTGATGTGTGCATATGTAACTTCAAAAGAAAATAGCGAGAAGTAGTGAAAATAAGATTTGCAGAAATGGAAATTTGAAACGTATTACTTAAATATTTCTTAATAATTGTTGGAAATTTGACATAAGTACGTGTACCTCTTAATTTATTCTATGGAAGACTGTATTTAGCTTATGCCGCTTTCTTGAAGTGCTGTTTTTTAAATTAATGTTTTCTTACTCTTTGAAAATTCTTACTGTAAGCTGTAGCTTTTTAGAAGTGTTTGCTTAATCACAAATATGTAAATGTTCACAAGATTTCTTCCTGGAACTCTTTCTAGATCTTTATTCTTAGTCTTCTCTCTTTCCTTTTCACTTCCACTAACAGCTGATTTAAACTGTTAAGGTGTGGGAAGCTTTCCTGAACTCTGTAGCCTCCATCCCTGTGTAGACAAGTAAGATTTTTCAGAGCAACAGTATTTATTAAGAATAGCATGATCCCTTTTTAGAGGGCTTTGCATGCGATCCTGCATCAAATTAAGCATGAATTTATTTTGACTATTTTTGAGTAATTAAATGTATTATAATTAATGTTGATTTGCAAACTTCACTTTCCCTTCCTACTGTGTTGTGTTCCATAGTGTTGCAAGCATAAGTATTACTGATATGAATGCACTGAGATAACTTTTCTTGAGAGTTTTTTGTGCATTTGAAAGACCCCAGTAAATGTCTTTTCTTACATGAAATACAATTTACGACATTTATACCAGATTTAAAGCTGGGATGTTCAATTACAGGCTGAAGGGTGGAAAATGGGCCATCATGCTGCAGCAGACCTCTCCTTTTTCATCAGGGTATAGGAGAGGAATCTCACAATAATGAAGTATAGTTCGGGTCTTCATGAGAGGGAGAAAGAGAAATTAGCTCATTACTTACGATAATCAAGTCTTCAAATGTCATCTTGACTTTTTTAAGTCTTCAAAGCCCCTCCTTCTGCCTTGAAATGTACCTTAAGCGTGTTTACTCACAAGAAAATTAAGATGTTTTTGTCTTGGAAGACAGTGCCTGGATATTCCTGCAGTAAAGCATTGAGAGAGACAATTCCTTGATTTGGAGTGGGAGTTAACCCTATTTCCCACATCCAGTCTTGCAACTACTGCTACCCAGTCCTAGCTATTGCCTGCCTGATGTAGACAAAAAATTTTGTCTCAAATTTGAGAGCCTTCCCCATTTCAGTCGTACTCCTTGTGAAGTTTGTTTGAGTAGACAAGCATTTTGTATGCATTTTCCTAATTGCATTTCCTTTGGATCCATTTCTGTTATGATGCCTGTAAGAAGTTTTCTGTGTTCTAACAGTATTTTTTTCAATAGGTGATGTATCCTGAAAGCATTTTTAAGATACTGAATGATACCTGATTAATCCCTTACCTTGTCCCTTTTCTCAGTCACATCTGTTATATTTTGTTTCAAGTTACGTTGTAAGTTGGGCAAAGTAGAAGTTTTCCTTTGGCATGCAGCTCATACAGGCCTAGACTAATTGTTAACCTAATCCTGCTGATGGTCCTGAGTCCTGTTATACAAGACAGTATCTTAAACATTTGAAACATTAAGGAGATGGAAGCAGCAAGATTTGTTATCAAGAATCAGTAAGATGCAGCAGTAAGAAATTTAAAACTTGTAGAGTAGTGCTTGAGTAATGGTTGTGGTGTTTTCGGGAATTCAGTTTGGCCGTGTTCAGTCATAGTCTATTTCCTTATTTTTTCCTGGCTGTTCTAAGTTGAACTTGGAAATCATTGTTGTGGGATGGTGATTTCAAGCCAGGTAGGCAGATAAAATAATTGAGGTGAAAAGGGGAACATAGAAAATTTTGATAATGCAGACAGAAAACAAAAGAAGGAATGAACACAAAAGTATGTGGGTATAGTGTCACAGAGAAAATAATATGAGCAAGATCTTTAATTTTTCTTTTATATTATTGCCAAAAAGAAGAAAGATTCTGATTCCAGGGCCTGAAATTTGCCAAGAAAGATGGCACTGGAATTGAATGAAATTTGAAGAGGCTGAATTCAGCAAAGGCAGGCTAGGAGGAGCCCAGGTTAGAATACTCCGAGACTGCTCAGTGTGGTTCTTGTCGGTGAGGGTTTCCACCCTGTAGGTGATGAGTTCTGTGTGGCCTGTCAGCGTTTCAATTGTTGGAATGCTAGTGGTGGTGGCCACAACTCCAGGGATGTTCGTTCAAGATAGGGATACATACACAGATGGGAGCCAAGAGTTGATACCATGGGTGGGAGTGAGCTACTTCAACAAAATTCTTCTGCTCAGCTTGTTGGTGTGTAGAGTGGAGAGGGGTAAAGAGAATGTGGCTGAAGTCCTGTTAGAGAGAGGTGGGTTCTGCGGTAAGATGGTAGATCGGGTCTTGGCTTGTGGAAGAGGCAGGTTCTGATGTGGGTGGACAGTGGATCCAGTTTTTGTAGCTACACAGGGAAGCGAGAGAGTTGTGTATTTCCTTCTGCAGCTCAAATTCCGTGGTCATGGTCAAAAAGAGTAGTAACTTCTGCTTTTAAACTAGTCTAGAGACTGGAACCCTTTCCCACTGCAGCTCCTTAGCTTAGCCCTCAAGGACTTACGGCTGCGAGGTGTGTCTTGCCTTTCTTTAGTTCTGCAAAGAGATTCAGGGAGGCAGTTGATGCACAGCATTACTCAGATAGATCTTACTTGCAGTGAGCTTTATCACTAGTTTGTTCTCAAGGACAGAAAGGGTAATTTACATACTCCTTTCTCAAGAACGTTCTGGTGCGTGGCACCTCAAAGTGATCACATTTTGTTTTGTATCACTCCTCTATGTTTTCATAGAGTCCAAATGTGTAAATTTTTTAAAAAAGTAAAACGGAAACCCTTTCCCATGCTTTGTAGAAGTATTTGGTTTGCTATGCCTGAGCCTTGTAATTATAAGATCACCAAAAATTACGAGTACTGTTCACTCTTCAGATTTAATTCTGTTTGCTGCACAGGTTGGATTGTCACCCGAAGCCCGAGATCAAATGAGGAAAATGTTGTGCCAGAAAGAGTCTAATTATATTCGGCTAAGAAGAGCTAAAATGGACAAGTCGATGTTTGTAAAAATTAAAACCCTGGGAGTTGGAGCGTTTGGAGAAGTTTGCCTAGCAAGAAAAGTGGATACTAATGCTTTATATGCAACAAAAACTCTGAGGAAAAAAGATGTATTGCTTAGAAATCAAGTCGCTCATGTTAAAGCTGAGCGGGATATCCTTGCAGAAGCTGATAATGAGTGGGTGGTTCGCCTGTACTACTCATTCCAAGATAAGGACAATTTGTACTTTGTAATGGACTACATTCCAGGAGGTGATATGATGAGTCTCCTCATTAGAATGGGTGTCTTTCCAGAAAATCTGGCACGGTTCTACACAGCAGAACTGACCTGCGCAGTTGAAAGTGTTCATAAAATGGGCTTCATCCACAGAGATATTAAACCCGATAATATCTTGATAGACCGCGATGGACACATCAAACTGACAGACTTCGGGCTCTGTACAGGCTTTCGATGGACCCACGATTCAAAATACTACCAGAGCGGTAAGAGAAATAGAGAAGGTTTCTTTGTTATTTTGTTGTGTCATTTTTTTTGCAAGGAATTAAATAATAGATGCGTAGAGAGAGAACTGTGCTGCTTCCTTTCTGAGTAATAATGCATCTAACAGTGTGCGTGTACATCACTCAAATTATAGAAAACGACGTTTAGTTCATAAGTATAAGCATTTATCCTGTAAGGGAGAAGGCATGAGCTGTGCTGCTGTAAGCTTGTGTCATCAGTGGCTTCTGAAATTTGGAGAGAAAAGATTAGTGGTAGTAAGGTAATTACATAAACATTTGGAAGATAGGACTAATGTTTTAAATTTAACTTCTTTAAAACTCAAGTTCTGAGTGTCTTGTGTACTTGCTTTTAGTGTAACCTATTGATTTCTGAAAAAGATTTAAGGAGGCTTTTAAAAATCCTACTTGATTACTTAAAACAACTTAAAAAAAGAGGGAAAAAAAAATTTGCGGCTCTGAGAGTGATAAAATACAGGGTTTGTAATAACATTTTTAATTTTCCAAAATAAGACCGTATATTCAAAAACAACTTTTAAATTGCTTTTGATTTGTTTTCATCAAAATATCATGTATCTTAGGCCAGACTGTTACAAACTCTGGAGAGAAGGTGAAAAGTTAAAATCTGATCATATTTTTTGATGGTTTAACTATTGAGTGTTTTCTGTTTACATAAGAACCAGAGCAATATACGTGCTGTGTCCCCAGTGTGGTTATGTTGAGGAAAAACTGAGAAAAAGGTCAAACTCTATACTTTCTCATAGTCATGTCAAAAATTAACTTAAAAAACCAGTGTCCTCAAAAGTTGGTATTTTTATATCATAAGCGAAAGGTCAAAATCCTGATGTTGATGAGCTTTTTAGCTCTTTGAGTGTTGAGATGGAAAGATTCTGTTTCACAACAAGAAACATGAACAGGTAAAGAAAATGTTGTACTAGTTAAGAATGGAAGTAATCATCCTCAACTTTTTCCATCTTCCTTGCTCCATTGTAGGTGATCATGCCCGTCAGGACAGTATGGATTTCAGCAATGAGTGGGGCGACCCAGCCAACTGCAGGTGCGGGGATCGGCTGAAGCCGCTGGAGCGCAGGGCTGCGCGTCAGCACCAGCGCTGCCTGGCACACTCCCTGGTGGGCACCCCCAACTACATCGCACCTGAAGTGTTGTTGCGAACAGGTAAGGCCTTCTCCTTCTGTAATCTCACTGCAGAGTAGCTGGTACTCAGGTACTTTGCTGCAGCTTTCCCAAGTATAGAATATTTTGTCAAAAAAAAAAATTATTGTTAACATGGAAAGCCTAAATATTGAGTAGAATTCTCTTGTGAATATTTTTTTTTCTTATTTTTAGAAATACAAGATTAAAATTATACTAAGGCTTTGATGACTTTGACTTCGTTTCAGGTTACACACAGTTGTGTGACTGGTGGAGTGTTGGAGTAATTCTCTTTGAGATGTTAGTGGGGCAGCCTCCGTTCCTGGCACAAACACCACTGGAAACACAAATGAAGGTAACTTTTAAAAAGGCTCATGTTAACAGGCTGAAAAAGTAGCCTTGAAACTTGGTCTTTGTGACCTGTAATGGGATCAAAGGTGATTTTTGAAAATACTGCTTTATCCAGGCATGTTATAAACTGACAGTGTTTTAAACTTCACAGAACTGTGGCAGTGCACTGAATTTGTAAAGGGACTTAAAGGATCACATTCAGCCTGGAGAAGAGAAGGCTCCAGGGAGACCTGATAGCAGCCTTCCAGTATCTGAAGGGAGCCTGCAGGAGAGCTGGAGAGGGACTCTTTGTCAGGAAGCGTAGTGACAGGAGCGGGGGTAATGGTTTTAGATTGGAAGAGGGGAGATTTAGATTAGATCTTAGGAAGAAGCTCTTTCCTGTGAGGGTGGTGAGGCACTGGAACAGGTTGCCCAGAGAAGCTGTGGATGCCCCATCCCTGGAAGTGTTCAAGGCCAGGCTGGATGGGGCTTTGAGCAACCTGCTCTGGTGGGAGGTGTCCCTGCCCACGGCAGGGGGGCTGGGACTTGATGATCTTTAAGGTCCCTTCCAACTCTAACCCTTCTATGATTCATATCTTTTAGTTCGTCGTACAGTAAAAATGCTAAAAATCCCATTTCAGATCTCAGCTGTTCCCTTTCACTTCCTGCACCTGTCCAGTTTTTATCTCCACTTTGTTCTCCTCTTCCAGCATCTGGGTGTTCTTTTCTCCCCACTTGGTTTCCATACCTCCTTGCCTTTCAGTGCTGTGCCTGCAGGTGGACGTGCAGGTGCATGTGGAGATGGAGGTGCAGCAGGTGACGGTGGCTGCTCAGGGTTATGGACAGCTGGGAGCTGCTGGTCCCTTTCCTCCTCAGCCCCAACTGTTTCAGAGACGCCACTGGGGCGGTCAGTGGCAGATGCCACTTCTGCCAAACTGCATTCAGCCTGCAAGATACTGGTTGGCTCAAGTGTAGAGTGGTATTGCTTTTTTTAACTTTAAATCTGTTATTCTTCCCAGTGCAGCAAATAAATCCAACTTTGTTTTCCTTACCATTTTTTAAAATAGTAAACCATGTGCCCGACCTCAGTTTTCAGGTACTGTTAGATATATGGTATCTTTGTTGGTTTATAGCAGGAGTATGGGGTGCCAGACTCTATTCATACTCCAGATCCAAACTAAACTTTACCTGGATCTTGCCACATTTCCAGACAAAATATTTCTTGTGTTTTCTGAAAGAGCAGCTTTATGTTTTCCCCTCCATAGTGTGAAAACACTTACACCTGTTGAATGATTGCTTTATGGCTGTTTGGGTTTTTCATTTGTTTGTTTTTTTTTGTTTTAATTTTCACTGTGTTTTTCCCTTTTTATGAAATTGTAAATAAAATAACACCTCTTTTTGCTTTAAAGGTTATCAACTGGCAAACTGCACTTCATATTCCACCTCAAGCTAAATTGACTCCAGAGGCCTCTGACCTTATTATTAAGCTCTGCCGGGGGCCAGAAGACCGTTTGGGCAAAAACGGTGCAGATGAAATAAAAGCTCATCCCTTTTTTAAAACAATTGATTTTTCAAGCGATCTCCGGCGACAGTCTGCTTTCTACATTCCCAAAATTGCTCATCCTACAGACACATCAAACTTTGATCCAGTTGATCCGGATAAATTGTGGAGTGATGATGATAAGGAAGGGAACAGAAATGATACGCTTAATGGGTGGTACAAAAATGGAAAACACCCTGAACATGCCTTTTATGAGTTCACCTTCCGAAGGTTTTTTGATGATAATGGCTACCCATACAACAATCCAAAGCCTATTGAGTACGAGTACAGTAATTCCCACAACTCAGAACAGCAGTCAGATGAGGATGATGATGATGAACAGGCAGGCAGAGGGGTCCAAAATCGTGACCTGGTTTATGTTTAGTAGAGGAATAAAGATTAAAAGCTGAATAAACTTACTTTGCAGCTGCGATTCTTGAAAAGTGTCTTCTCTGGAGAAGTGAGAGAAGATTGCTAGAGTAAATACATGCTTTTTATTTTTTAAACACTAAGAAAATTGTGTCTTCTTTTTCCCTCTCTGTACATTTTGTTTCCCCAGAATACAGGGAAATCCTTCTCAAATATTAATTTATTCCAGCATTGTTAATTGTTTAATTTAGAAGAGATTTGATGTTAGGTGAAAAGAAAAATCACTTGAATTTTATTATTGGTTCTCTGTACTCTAAGTACTCAAAATAGGAAATAGTGATCCTTTCCCCCCCCCCTCCCCCCAAGATGATGCCTGATATCTATTTGTACATATACTGAATAATGGTAGAAAACAGCTCTGCTCCAGAATTTTTAATGACAGTTTTTCCTTGCATTGACCAAATATAAAGTCTATGTTACACTAATAAAGCTCTCTGATACGTTTCTGAAGAGAAAAAACAAAAGGCTGCTGTACCCTCACTTCTCACTGTATTTATCCTAATTATTCACAGTGTTGGTAAAACAGAACCATCTGTCTGGTGAATTGTTTCCAGCTGCTGGGTTGTGGCATCATTCTCAGCTTTCGGATAAGAAAGTGTCCATCTTGGCTGTAGTATGACTGTGAAGTGATGAAGCATTAGAATGAGTATTTTATTAAATAATAATTGAGTTTTACATCAGTGATGCTGTAACATGTGACTTTTACTCTCGAAGCAGGACCGCTCACTCAGAAACAGCTTGATTGGTGCAGTTCTTGCAGTTAGGAGAGGAAAAGAGCTTTAGGAAAAACACTTTTGAAAATCTAGTTTACTTTTCTTACTACAACCAAACTGTAAAGTGTGTACAGTTCTGCTTTTGTTGGAATTTTTAGTTTGAAAACTAAATTTTAGAGTAGTTTCTTGATTACATGCTTGAGATAGTAATGGGAAAAGATTATAAATTATTTCTTTTGAGACTGTTGTTGTGGAGACCAGTTTCACTCAACTATAACAGTTTTCCTCCTGGTTGCACAGAGGGACAGAGAGGAGAAATGTCCCACCCCAGTGCCTCTGAGCCATCAGCACAGTTTCAGCAGTCCATCTCTCACAGCCCAGTTCAGAACAGAGTTAGGAATTTAGAGCTGTGTCTGCTGCCTTCTGCATGACTGTTCTCCTAATTTTCCCCCAGTAGGTGGGCAGGCCTCTCCCTGGGTCTCATGGTGGGAGGGTGCTGAGCCTGTTGAGGTTACTGGGAGCAGAGAGGGGGGCACCCCTCTAGGTAGCTTCCCTGAGACAAGACCAGGAGTTACAGGTGAGAGGCAAAAAGAATTATGGTTTTTATCTCTTTTCCATTCTCCTGAAGCTAAACACAGTGGTAAAGAAAATGCACTATTTTTTAGTAAGCGTCATGTCTTTTGAATCATTTCCTCCTCCTTGGAATGGAATTCCAGTGGCTAATCTAATACTGTGCCTGTAAGCATCACTGCTTTCTTAAGTCATTACTTGTGCCATTGCACTGGCATTGTTGACTGTCTAAACATGGTGAAACTGGTGGCCATGGCTGTTCTCACAGCAAATGCCAGTTATAAGCTTGTTTTTCTCACCGAGGTGGTTTTATAAATTCTTCTGCGCTTCCGACCATTGGTTCCCTCTGTGTGCTCCAGGTCAGTGTCTCTCTCTGTGCCGTTGCCCCTGTCTGTGGTACTGGGCTAAATACTGTATCAGTGATAAAACTGCCTGGTGTTGGAGGTTTCTTTCTTGCGAGGGTGTTCATCTGCATGATCCAGTTTCTAGTGTGGTCTGAAAAATTATTTGTGTTGGCATAACAGAAAGGAGAGAACTGCAGTAAAAAGGGTTGGCAGTGTGGAAACTTGTTAACTTTTTCATGAAAGAGAACATTTGTGGATTTTCACCCCTGTACTGTGAAGTGCTTGTCGTGGTTAGAACATGGTTATGAACAGATATTTTCTTTTTGAAGCAGGTAGTTAATTACCTTCTAAAATGAAAACAGGCTTGTAGCTTAATCAAACGGTTGATGCTCTGTCTGCTTGTTCTGCAGCTGTTGAAATAGAACAGCTTAAGAGTAATTTCATTTATCTTAAATACTATAGAATGGCTGTAGTGTATAACTACTCCATTTTATATATTACGTAAAAAAAGATTGTTTTCCGTGTAAATAAACCCTTAAAGACTATCCTCCTTCATAGTAAGTATCCCAGTAAAACTGGTCTACTTGTCTTGGAGTAAAGTATAATATATTACCGGTTAAAGGTAATTTAATCAAGCCTGCCTTACCATTTGTGAAGTGTGCAGAGAAAATAATGTCAATCCTTCATTAAATTGACTTTTAAAATGACCTTTTTATCTGAGTATATTTCTCCTCTGCCTGCATTGTATTATGTTATATTCCTGTTTAACACTTTAACTGGCCAAGAAAAAGAAAAAAGGTTCCTGTATCGTGCCTCTAGACAAGCAAACCCCGTTTCTTTTCTTAAAGGAAAATACTGAGTTTTGAGGACATGTGCAGGTACTGAAATATTAAATACTATACTACCATTTTGAAACAAATACAGGAAGGACTCCTATCTTTAAGAATTTGGTAGATGTTTCTGGCATTTTCTGTTATCTTGTGTTAGAAGTTGTAATTTACCTTCTTTTAATTTAAGGCCAAGTGTCAGGTCCTGCACTTGAGTCTCAACCACCCCATGCAGTGCTGGAGGCTTGGGGCAGAGTGGCTGGAGCTGCCTGGCAGAACATGACTGGGGGGGCCGGTTGACAGCTGGGTGAACACGAGCCAGCAGTGTGCCTGGGTGGCCAAGAAGGCCAACAGCATCTTGGCCTGTATCAGGAATACCTNATGGGCTGCCCAGGGAAGTGGTTGACATACCCTGGAGGTATTTAAAAGACGGGTTGACGTAGTGCTGAGTGACGTGGTTGTTTTATCTGAGTCAGGCTGACGGTTGGCCTAGCTGATCTCAAATGTCCCTCCCAGCCTAGACAATTCCATATATTTTGCCACACATGTGGTGCAGCGTTACCTATTTCAGTGTGATAGTCCNAATGCAGTTGCGCTTTTCCTACTTATTTTCCCTCCCTTGCTACTTTATTTCTACTTTAACTTCCGCCACTTCTTTAAAAATTATAAAAAAAACTTGGCTCAGCGCTAAAACACATCATCGGGCGCTCCTTTAGCCCCGCCTGGGCTGGAAGTGACGCAGCCGGATTTATCTTTAAATTGCGGGCGACGGCGGGAGGAGGAGGAGGAGGAGGCGTGGGGAATGCCGGGGGTGGGGTTAGCGCCGCCGAGAGGAGGAAGAAAGCCGAAGTGTGGTGGCTGCGGGGAGCTGCTGCGGCGGGGCCGAGCTCCGGAGAGGAGTAAGTGAGAGAAAGAGACGAGCGGTGCCTTCCCGATGTGGCCCTTGGGGGGTCTTTCATCGCCTTCCCCCCCCCGCCATGTCCTGAGGCGAGGGGCAGCAGCGTGGGCTGACCGCCCTGAGGGGGAGCCGGGCTGCTCTCTGCCCCTGGGGGCGGGGGCTTGGGCTTCGGATAAGGGGGAGCCGTCGGTGTGGCGACACCCGCGACCGTTGAGCCGCTGTGTCGCTGAGGTGGCTCGCACCTGCTGAGGGGGGTTGGGCCGGGCCTGGGGGGTCTCTCCCCTCAGGCGCCAGCCCCTCTCCTCAGCCTGGGGCTGTGCTCCTCCCTCCCTTGCCCCACACCTGTCCCTTAATGAAGTAAGCTTTCTTTTCATTTTTTTTTTTTTTCCTTTTTTTTCTCTTTTTCCTCAGATAAGGCTACTTTTCTCCTCAGGGAGAAGCGGTCGGCATCTATTCAAGAACTCCCTTCCACTGCAGGCCCTTCTGCTTGGGCATTGACCCTCTGAAGGAGTGCCAGCCCCGCTCAAGCGGGGAGCAGGTAATGTGATCATCTCTTGAAAACATAAAATAATTTGCCAGCAGTGCACCTCTATTTAAAGATTTTTGAAATTTTTTCTTTTTTTCTATTTTTTCTTATTACACAAACACAGTTTGTGCCTTCTCTGTCGCCGCCGTTACTGTTAAGCGCAGTAAGTGGATGAGAACCAGTTTGCTTACTGTCTATTAAGTCTGGCAGCTCGGCTGTTCCCCAAGTAATTAGCACAATCGCTTGTTGATATCAAATGTTGCTGGGAGTGGATGTTATGAAGTAAGGTACTCAAGCTGGAAGGGAGCTCAACGATGACGCAGTCTAATCCTAGGCCCCTGTGTTATTTGTAAAAATGGATTCGTGAAACCTGTTGCTTTAGTGGTGTTTTTCTCCCTTCTGGCTTCCCAGATTTTACATGGTTGCTTGTGGGGCACTTCCCACTAGACCGGGTTGTTCAAAGTCCCATCCAACCTGGGAATGTGTCTCTGCCCATGGCAGGAGGGTTGGAACTAGGTGATCTTTAAGGTCCCTTCCAACTCAAACCATTCTATGATGTCAGAGCCTGCATAGCTGGCTGAAATAATGGAAACATATATGCTTTGCCAAAATTCAGGCTCTGGAATAGCCCAAGCATTAAGTTGGACTGAAGGACTCTTTGGAGGTATTTTCCTTGTGGGGCTTGTGCAGTTCTCTGAGTCAGCAGAGTGTTTGGAGGGTCCCCATGGTAACTGACAGACCCTAGCTGTAATCTTCCCTCACATCTGCTTATTGATCTCTTTTGTTTTTCAAAGTTGTGGCAGGTTTCTTTGTGAAACAGGGTTGATGCTGTGTTCAGTTTTGTCTTCCCAAATTCTAATGTAAGAACGTGAGCAAAAGTTACTTGGAGTCGTTCCTGATGATAATTTCTTACATCCATATTTCCCACTGTTTTCTTGATGATGGTCAGGCAGTTACCTGTGAAATAAAATACAGAAATAAGTTCTAAATTCTTATTCTTAAATTTTGTAGGTATCTTGAAGCTTTGTTAGATTTCAACCCATGCTGCCCTTTGCTGTTCCAAAGTCTAAAAGTATTTCAGGGGCTTGGAGCAAATGACTGTTACTAGAAGTGCATTAATTTGATGGATTTCTGTTGTGTTAGTTTCAGGGAACTGTAAATAGTGTGAGAGTGAGCCTTCGTACTGTGAAGCATACGTGATTTTTACACAGTGTAAAATTAAACTTATAAGGCAAAGTGCTTAGGTTATTTGTCTTATATCCTGTTGTAAACTTTACAAGCTCCTTCAGTTGCTGTTGGACAGAGATAACTTCACTGGGTATGATTCACAGAAAGGTCATGGCTGATAAGTGCAGCCTTGCTGCTTTGACATCCTGGTGCGTGATAGCACAAGGTATTTGTACACACTTTAAGAATTATTAAGCAGTTCAGGATTAGTTGCGTTTGTATTTTTATTTTTTAATTCCTTCACGTCTGGATTTGTGTGTACTCACTCCTCTCCCACATGTACATCTTACCCTGAGCGCCTGCTTTTTCCCTGCTTTTTCCCTCTCCCATATGAAGTGTTAACTCATTCTTATGTGTCTCTCGTTCATATCTTTCTGACTTAGTCTCATTACATTTATTTTTATTCTTGCTAATTTCACATTTCCAGATTAAAACCACTCTTACAAGCTTTTCTTTTTCTTTTTTCTTTTCCCTGGATATTTAAATAGAGTTGCAGTTTGCTTTACTGCATTTGGTGGGGAAAAAAGAAAAAAAAAAGAAAAAGTGATGAATTCTTGTCTGTGTTTGAAAGTCTAGTTTGGCTTTAGTAACTTGCTATTACTTGATTTTTTAAAAAATGTTCATTAGCAACTTGCTCAACTAGTGATTTCAGTAGTGTTAGTCATCAGTTTGCCTTCTCAGGACAGGCAAACAGGTGTATCTGGTAGGATGAGCAGGAGTGGAAAAGCTTGCTCCTAAATATAGCACGGAAAACTTTGGTATATCCGTGTGATGATCCATACAGCAGTTGACAAACATCTTTAGGCTCTTTCACCTGAGGTAAAAACCAACAAAACCCAAGTCAAACAATGTCTCCAAAGCCTAATTAGCTGGGCATATGGTAGTTGCTGGTCACATTAGTTATCAGCTTGTAGACACGGCTGTGGCCAGCTCAGCGAGCCTCTGGCCAGGGTGAGATTATGCAGAGTTACCTTCTTAGGATCACAGGCTTCCAGACACAGCCCCGCAGATCCCTTCTGCAGGGAGGGGTGTGGGCTGTGGGAGGCCTGTCTTCAGCTCCACTGCTGCCAGAGTTTGCTCCCTGGGCTGAAGCTTTCCACAGCAGCTGTCTGCTTCAAGGGAAACTGAGGAAGGCAGAGCAAGGAAGAAAAAAGAAGAGGAAGTTGTCTTATAAAGGCAAGGGGACGGAAAAAGGACAAGAAGTCTTAAGGTGCTTGATTTGTCCCCTTTTTAAGTGGGGGGCTAATATCTTAGCAATCAAAACGTGGCTTCTGAAACCTCTGATAATGTGTCCAGACTTGACCGTGACCTGGTCTTGAAATGTGTTCAGTCTTAAGTCTGTTTATTGCCATGTGAGCTCAGTGCCTCTTACATTCCTTAAATAGTTGATCTGCATCAAGTGTGCTTCATCCCAGGGCTTAGCCTAATTGCTCGTCTGCAGTCGCTTCTTACTGGCATTGGGTACAGGTACCGAAAGGAGAGCAAGACGGCTGCAGGCATGTTTGTTTGCTTATTTTAACGTTTTCTATCCTTGGTTTTAGGAAGTTAGGAAAAGAATGGGGAAATTCTTGGTGTGCAAGAGACAGGAAAAGTGGGGCACAGTGCAGGTGTCTTAGAGAAGAAGGGGATGGGATGGATAACTAATGGATCAGAACACAGGATGACTGCTATATGGACAGTGACTGTACTGTAAAGAATAAGTCTACTGCTTCTACTTATTACTGTATTTGTATAAATAATGGTTCTGTGTTGTTCTAATCTAAAAGCACAGATTTTACTAATGCTAGAAAGTAGAAGTGGTCACAATCCATGCTTGCTCCAACAAACCCACATCCTGTTGGTGGGGAAAAATAGCATGGTTTGTTAAATTAAGTGGGTAGCTACAAATTAAACATGTAATTGTGGCCTTTCCTTACTTTTCAATGATAAATTAACAGCCTCAACATTTTTCAAGAGTCTCTTAAGCGTGAAAATGAAGGTGATAGGAAGGTGGATATTTGTTTGAAAGAAACATCAAATAAAGCCGAAGAATTGTAAAATCAAACAAGTGGAAAAACAGTGTTTTCCTCAAGGCAAAATCAGGCTGTTAAACTTGTATGCGTGGAATGTTAAGGCAAAAAGAATAACACAACTTAATGCATTTGGAGGGACAGCTTTTGTTTATTGTTTGTTGGGGGATTTTTAAACCAGAGGCTGATGTATTATGGATGATGTTGTACTGCTCAGAGTAGAACAGCAAGAGGGAAGGAGCACGTGCAGTTGTGGCTTGCAACAGTACATTTAAATTTGTGTATCTTCTATATGCTTTTCAGCAGAATCTTCATTGCATGAAACAATTCTATGCAGTGAAGAGTTTAATTTCTAGTAATAGAGAAACGGTTATCCTTTTATATGGATAACATTCATTCTAGGACCTTTTTCTAACCAGTGTTTCCAGCTTCTGTGTTTCTATGTGCCAAATGAGGAAACGAGCGTATGGAAAGAGTTGGCAAAAATTTTTTCTGCTCCTGGGATGATTATTTTTTTTCTTAACATTTCCTTTTTTTTTTTTTTTTTCAGCTTCATGTTGAACATGAGCCTTGTTATGATCAGTGAGAATGTGAAGCTGGCCCGTGAATATGCCTTGCTGGGAAATTATGACTCTGCAATGGTCTACTACCAGGGAGTTCTTGACCAAATGAATAAGTACCTCTACTCTGTCAGAGATACGTATCTGCAGCAGAAATGGCAACAGGTAAATAGCACTTTTCTGGGACATTTTGAGTGAAAAGTATTGAAGTAGCAAATATTGCCTGTCCTATGATAAATAAAAGTATAAAAACACTCACACCATTTTCTGATAAACTGTAGTGCTGTTTTATATAGACTTTTTTGTTATTATACAGATTTAAGTCTTCTTTGACTTCTTGCTCTGAAAATGATCAAAAAATGGCAATGGAGCATAACCCTGGGGAGCCAGTGCACTGTCTGGCTTGTCAGCTTCTTGTTGATGAGTGCCCCTGTTATGCTGAACATTTTTGGGCTGGTATCATTTTGCATAGTTTTATTTCCCTCTCTTGTGTTTTAGTAGTGGGACTTACAAATCCTTACTAGAAACTGAGTTGTGGCTACCATGTTAATTTATCCTTAACACAAATGATCAATTTTTTGTCATTCACATCCAGTCTATTAAGTTGTGCTCGGTTCTGTCGTGCTTGTTTAATATGCAAAATCTCTTCAAAAGTCTTTTTGGTTTTAAATCCAAAATTTATTTGTTTATTCTTTAAATCTGCTAAGGAAGGCAGAAAAACCTTCTTAATATCTGATGTGCGTTATTGTTGTCTGTTAAAGTAGACTCGGGTAGATTGTAAAACCTCATGGAATCCATCCAAGTGTTACATGGGCTTGAACAGAGGACTGTTACAAACTTATTTGTAATGTGCTTAATCTGCTTTTTTCAGGTTTGGCAGGAGATAAGTATAGAAGCCAAGCACGTGAAAGATATAATGAAAACTCTAGAGAGTTTTAAACTAGACAGTACTCCATTGAAGGCTGCACAACAGGAGTTACCAGCTCATGATGCAGAAGTCTGGTCTTTGCCAGTACCTGCGGAACGGAGGTAAGAGGAATATTGAAGACCTAGATTAACGTTTATCAGGACCAAGTGTCCTTTGACTTCAGCCTGCTCCTGTGTAATTTTTGTTCTGGAGCTTAGATGTGTAGCACTTACTTACTTCTGGGGCTTTTATCTTATATAGAATTGACTAATGTCCAGCTTTCTTGTTTTTTCCGTCTCCCCTGACTTAAGATAAACTTGTCATTCTTTGGAAGCTCAGTTCCTGAATTGATTTTCTCATCAACTTTAAAACGATTCTGTGTGGAGCTGATATGAATAGGATGAAAAAGTATTATCAGAGGAACAGTAAAATCTAGAAGTGTTCAGGCTTTGTTCCTTTTATGTAGCAAAATGGTTCACTGATCTGCCTCATGAACTGGTCAGGCTAGCAGAAGCCCAGGGGAAAGGGTGGGAACAAGCAGCTGCAGGCAAGCCTGCTTATTTCAGAAGTAGTTTTGAATTATGCTGGGTTAGTGTCTGTGAAACCAAGGCCTTGAGGTGTGGTTTGACAGTGCAGCTGCTGCTGAAAGGATAGTTCTACCCTCCACAGTTCCCTGAGGTTTATTCACTTTTGCCTTTGTTGGTGTTGATTAGCTGGTTTGAAATGCTGCATTGGTTAAAACAGTGTTTTGTGGGGTTTGTGTTATTTTTGTTTGGCTTTTAGTTGGTTTGGGGTTTGTATTCTTTGTTGTTTTTGTTTTTTTCTTCCTGAGATCAGCTGTCTGAACTAGTTAATTGGAGGTTCCAACATGTGCCAGTGGTAGAAGGAGGGAACCAGGACTGCACGCAAAGCAGACGTGGAGCTGTGCATTTTGACAGGCAGTTATTATTTAGATCATCCTAGCTGTAATGTCAAACTGTTCTCTGAGGCTTTGAACCTGTTTTCTTCACTGTTTATAGGTACAAATTTATATTTTTTTAAAAAGTAATTTGTTTTAAGCCTGCTTTCTGAAAGAAGTGAGTCTTGTGTGATCACAGTTTCTGTTTATCTCATTTAATGCCTTTGGGACACTGCTAGCCATTTTCAAACCTGCTGGGAGAAAAGAATCTGGGAGGTAGAACTTTCCTAATATTTTGAAGCTTTCTAGAGAAGAGATACACAAATTCACGTTCCTAAAAGGAAAAGACTTGAAGGAACTCTTTCTGTTCTGTTCATCCTGTCAGCTTGTAAAGAGTTGTGACAGTGTGAAAAAGCCACAGTGAAAACTCGAACTGTGTGAATTCCTATACTGAGATAGCAGAACTCATGGATTTAGGTGGAAATTAGATGTAATCCCGCTATTCCTTTATTTTGAGCTTTGTGGTGGAGTTCAGAGGTGTTCATAAATAAAAGTACAGGTTGGTAGATACTCCATTTGGGGAGTGAAAAGACTTTAACACGCAGGATTTTACATTAGCATATTCGTGTGCCTGAGATGTGGTTTGCCCTGAAGAGTTGTGTTCAGTTCTGAGAAACTTGCTGCTGTGAGTCAATTAGACCAACTTTTATGAAGGTACCAGATCCTGATATATCTCAAATGATATGTCAAAACAAATCTATTATTCCATGTAAATGCTCTCCAAATTGATTTTTCATTTTCTGTTCTCTAGAAGTATCCCCAAAGTAAGCTTAATTTATAGCTTATTAATGTTGGAATTTTAGGAAGGCCCGTGGAAAAAGTGTATCTGCGAGGGTGACAGATTTGTATAAGGGTAAACCTGAATTTCAAAAAAGAGATCTATAATATCAATCATGAAACTGATTTTATTCATACGTGCTTCTAAAAGTAGTCTAGTTTCAAACAAATGGAGGCCTCACGTACACATTTTCTTTCCCAGGAAGAAATCTTTCCATTTCCCTGGGTAGCACAGTGAGGACCGTTGTGATAATGAGGAAATATAGTGGGCTAGTTTTTGAGGAATGGGGTCTTTTTGTTGTGTTTTTTTTTGTTTGTTTTTCCTAAACCCTATAATATCAGGATTACTTTAATTTATGAAATATGTAAAGCAAAGAGCTTGTTTTAAGCAAAGGAGCCCTGAGCTTGTGTCAAAGGGAAAATGGATTTTTAGGGACTGTCTAAAAATGTCTGTCCTGTTTCTGACGTACAGATTTTTATCTTGTGCAAAATGAATTTTCGTTTTGTAACCAATTGATTTGGTTGTGTAGTGCTCACCAGTGACTTTACACTGAGGCTTTTTGCATGTGTTACAACTAATTAGACCTTCACCGGGACCCCGAAAACGTCAGTCTGCTCCGTGCAGCGATTGCAGGGGTCACAATAATCGTATCAGTGCAGCTGTCAGAGGCCCTCACCGTCCGTCCTCTCGAAATCTCAATGATAAAGGGAAGGCAGTCCGCAGCCGGGAAAAGAAAGATCAGCAAAATAAAGGAAAAGAGGAAAAAGTAAGTTTGCAAATCACTTCATGCATTCTTAATAGTGAGTGTATTGTAAAATTAACTGCCTATAAAATATTTCTACTGTTCAAGTCGGCACACTGATTTGAATCTTACCTTGGACAGTATCTGTGCTTTATGGACAGTCTTGGTTATAGATTAGTTAAAAATAAAAAACAAAACCAACAAACTCATCTGGAGGAAATGATCTGGTTAATTGGGGCTTGTTTATTGCAGCTTGGAGATAATTGGTAAAATTATACCACTGAATTACTGAAACATGGCTTGATGAAACTCATTCAAAAGGCAGGTTCTTCTGGGTTCTTTACTTGCTGTCGTGTGTTTTAGACTGAGATTGACTCACCTGTTCAAAGCATTTCAAGATTTAGTTAATCTTAAAGAGATTCCTTTACTTGTTTGTTGTTGTTATTGCTCACATCTGGTGTTAGCTCCAGACTCTTCAGTATAAAACAAACAAAAACCCAACATACTTTATGACAGAGAATGATCCGTTCTCTGTAGAGTGCTTTAAATTTTGCTTGTGCTCTGGTTTCCATGAATTTGGCTGATGACCAGAGTAAGGGGTTGTACTGAAGATACGAAATTCACAGTTTGCCAGTCTCAATAAATCAAATATCTGTGTAATAGTTTGTTAGCTTCAGCAACTTTATGTTGTGGCAAGGTGCCACGGCCTGTGGAAATAGTATAAACTACAAGGGTGGAATTGTTTAGCTATATAAGCTACTAATTTTGTTCAGAGTTAGATTACTTTGTCGGTGAGTGTTAGTCCTCTCTCACTAAAGATATACACACACGGAGACAGGATAGGTCTTTTCTTTTTTACAGTTGTTCTGTCATCACCAGTGCTTGCTGTTAAGTGTATAAAAAAAAACCCAAACCAGGGTATGTCTAGTGCATTTTATGTCCTTTCAGTTGCATGGTCTCTGCTATTTGAACCTTTTCAGCAGTGCTTCTTTGCTTTTGCTCTGCTGCAAAACTGCTTTGCTGTTCTTTTCCATCCTTCTGTATGTTAATTAGCACTTTTTTACTTCGGTGGTCGTCTTGCAGATCACTTTTGCTCATCCTACACGTGGAAGTCCTGCTTAATTGTTTGTGCGCCATATATATGGCATATTTACAACACAAGATTTGAGATCCTCTAGCTCAATATGACACTATCTGGTCCTGTCTCACATGTAATTCCCCGCTGCCCTCTCCCAGCTACAGTCTCTGATGGTTTTTGATTTCTGTGGGAGAAGAGGTGAGCACTGTTACACTGGGATTAGGTGTATCAGTTTTAATTACCTACTGAAGCAAAGAAACTGCATCAGTACAATATGCTGGCTTTGGGGAGAAGGAAAGTGACCAGGGCAGTGCAGAGCTCTGGGTGAACCACACAGATCCTATAACGCAGAAACAGTATGGATGTTTCACAATTCTCATGCTGTTTTATGTTGTCAGCTTATAGAAATAGGATGCTACTGTGGACTTGTTATAAAAAATCCACTAGTAGCATAACCATTGTTATGCATTTACGTTGTTCTGTCCTTCATCTGCAGAGCAAAGCCACATCTGAGATTTCAGAGCCTGAACCAAAGAAATTTGACGGTACTGGATATGATAAAGATTTAGTAGAAGCTTTGGAAAGAGATATAATCTCTCAGAATCCCAACATTCGATGGTAAGTTTGAATACTGCTGCCAGTCTTTCTGGGTTGTTTCTTTTTCCTCTTGTACAATATGACAAATATTAATTATTTTAGCACACACTTATGTATAAAAAGTACCTATAGGTTTTCTTTACTGATTAAATAGGCAACTAAACTTGTGTGGTTTAATATTTTTAGAACTCTCTTTCCCACCCATAGATTCATAGACTAATTTGGGTTGGAAGGGACCTTTATAGATCATCTGGTCCAGCCCCCTGCCATGGGCAGCAACATCTTTCCCTAGATCAGGTTGCTCAAAGCCCCATTGAAATTGACCATACAAAGCTTTTCAAACTTTTCTAAAAGTTTGAGTCCTGAAATCATTTTTTGAGATACTCTTTTGCATGTGTAAGACTGTAGTATCTGGTAAAGTCTCTTCACTTAAAAACCTGTTTTACTACCCAGGGGTGTACCAAGGTAGAAAACCAATTAACAAAGAAGTTATGTCAATATAGGAACCCTTTGAAATCTGCCAGTATGGAATACAACCACATGCCAACACCTTTACATAAATGTGTTAAATATTAAACCTTATACAAAGGTTGCTTTGTGTTCCAAATGTTTCCAAGCTTAGATGATTTTGTTAGGATTAAATGAGCTAAAATCTGGCAAATAAAGTAGGCTTTAAAAAAAACCTTGAACAATCCCACAAACAACTTTGTATGCATGAAACTATCATGTATTTCATTTTAGCATGTAAATACACGTTTTGTTTTTTATATTCAATCTTAAAATTACAGCTTCAGATTTGAAACTAGTTCTCCACATAGATATGTTTTAAAACCGAAATATTACTAGGACACATGCAGATAGGCAGAATGTCCTGAGAGTTACCTTCAAGAGAATCGGACCAGTCTATAAAGTATCTAAGAATTAATATACTTGTAACTCTGTAAAAGAATTCTAACAGTTCTTTTTAATTCAGCTCCATTTACTGGTGTTCAGTAAATTGTTCTCGTAACAATTAAAGATGGTATTCAAATTTCAGGAACAGTCATCCTTTCAGCAAAAGAAGGGGGCGTTATCTGTAACTAGCATAAGTTTAACCAACTTGCCTTATTCTGCTTATTCTTTCTGTGAATAAGAACAATGGTGCTTTAGAGTAAGAACAACTTATTGCTCTAAATGTAGCAATAAGTTTAATTGCATATTGTTTTGAGCTGTTGACTGATTCTTTTGCAGCCTGTCTGAATCTGTCAAACAACTTTCTCTCTCTTTTTTTTATCAGGGATGACATTGCTGATTTAGTAGATGCCAAAAAGCTGCTTAAGGAAGCTGTAGTTTTACCAATGTGGATGCCAGAGTTTTTTAAGGGGATTAGAAGACCATGGAAGGTACGAAAAAATCTGATCCTATGATTGTAAGTAGGATTCTGAGATTGAATCTTGGTGGAACAAGAAATTTCAGGTGTTTTACAATGTATATAGTTTTTTTCCACTTTTTAGTAACAAAATTTATAGTAAATAGTACTAACAAAGATGTCACCCAGATGAGTACCCTGTCTTTAGCTATATTGTTGCAAGTAAGCAATGGTAATTAATTACCTACCTTTGAATAACTTTTTAAAGGAAAGTTTAGTATTTTAATGTTACATGATTAAACAAACTGTGAAATTGCCTGTATTTTGATTTGTGTCCTAAAAGTGGGTCTGTTTCATTTTAATAGGGTGTGCTGATGGTTGGTCCTCCTGGTACTGGAAAGACCCTCCTGGCCAAAGCTGTAGCCACTGAATGCAAGACTACTTTTTTCAATGTTTCTTCTTCCACACTTACCTCAAAATACAGGGGAGAATCTGAGAAACTTGTTCGTCTACTGTTTGAAATGGTGATTGGCGTTTCTGAACATAAATAGTGAGATAATGAAGTAGAATTGCTTCTGGAATAGTGAAACCTTGCCAAGGTTTAGAACTCGTAGCATACATAAGCAGCTCTCCAAGCTTCAAACACTTCAGGACTATCTGATTTGGCCACGTACATCCAAGATCTGGTTATTCCTAAATAGCTTTATAAAAACTGAGAGATTAGGTTGTCTTTATTTTCAGTGTTAGCTTGTTACATTAGAGGTTGCTCTGCGTAAGCTGATGAGTGCAGTAGAACATACTTGAATGTAAAATTTGAGATGGAATCTTACTGTTTTCTGGGTGAGAACCCTGCTTAGGCTGTGCGTGTTTTGTTGTTGTGGGTGGGTTTGGGGTTTGTTTATGCTTAACATAAGCAGGCTTCCAAACTGTAGTTGGCTTCAGAGCACATAGCACTTGAAATTTGCTCAGAATACGTAGAGGTTTTTTTCATGTTATCAGACTTGCACGCAGTGTTTGCCAGGGTGCCCGGTACTGAAGGGGGCAGCAGAGTTGCAATTACAGTAATTGTGAAAGTCAGAAGGTAAAAGATCTTTTACACTGTAGCTTGATCTTGAGTTGAAATCATACCTATCGATCAAAAATGCATATACACCACGGACAGCATCTCAACTGCTGAAGGACCATAGCTTTTATTATTGCAGATCCTTGTCTTTGAATCATAGAATCATAGAATGGTGGGAGTTGGAAGGGACCTTAAAGATCATCAAGTTCCAACCCCCTGCCAGTTGCAGGGACACCTCTCCCTAGAGCAGGTTCCTCAAAGCCCCGTCCAGCCTGGCCTTGAACACTTCCAGGGATGGGGCATCAGCAACTTCCCTGGGCAACCTGTTCTAGTGCCTCACCCCCCTCACAGTAAAGAACTTCTTCCTAAGATCTAATCTAAATCTCCCCTTTTCCAATTTAAATCCATTACCCTTGTCCTGTCACTAGACTTCCTGACCGAGAGTCCCTCCCCAGTTCTCCTGTAGGCTCCCTTCAGATACTGAAAGGCTGCTCTAAGGTCTCCCCGGAGAACTGACTTCTCTTGTTTTTAGAAAGGTTAGAGTTAATTTTACAATTGACCTGTGTCTTGGACAGGTTCCATATCATGGTGTTGTGGCATCATGTTTTTTCTAGCTTTAACTGGGTTCTCATTCAAGAATTCTGTGATGACTTTCACAGTTATAAATGTTATTCCTAATGTGTGCCTATTAAACATTGGTTTATAGTCTTAACAGTTATAGGACTTTGCCAAAAACTGTTCTGCTCAAATGTTGTTAGTGCGTGGCTGCTCTGTAGTTGTGGGTAATGGTCAAAGAGAGGGGAGGTTTGGTATTGTTTGATAGTTAGGAGCTGTTTCATTGGGGTGAACGTGTCGTTACCCAGCTCTGAATATGCTTCTGTTTCTGAGGTGTGAGTACACTGCCATTTCAGTTTCTGCTTTATCTTTTGCTTCCTTCAGGCTCGATTTTATGCCCCAACAACTATATTTATTGATGAGATAGATTCTATTTGCAGTCGCAGGGGAACTTCAGAGGAGCATGAAGCCAGCCGACGTGTGAAGGCAGAACTGCTGGTTCAAATGGATGGTAAGTAACCTGATCACTGGGAAATGCTGGACTGGAGGAAACCTGAGGGAGAAAACGAAAATAACTAAAACTTCATTGTTGAGAAGCAATTTGTTTAAAAGCCTTACATAAAATAAAGGTTAAAAGGTACAAATGTACTATTCCAACTGTCAGTGTGGAAGGAAAAAGGATACCACTTACTTCAGAATCTTTTAGCATTTGAGCAGTGACCTCATATTACTGACCCAGAATAATGAAGATGCAGTGAAGAATATGAGATTTCAAAACTGCAGAAGAAAAAAGTACTAGTTGCTCATCTCGATCTTGATCTATCACTTCTTCAAAACAAACAAAAAGAGGTTTAAAAGAACTGTCACCTGTTCCATTTTGAAGACAGTCATTACACTTCACTTCTTTGGGATCTCTTTTTTTCTTCTACGGATATAAATAAAAAATTAAGGCCTTTTTTTGCAGAATTGTTTGGGAGAGTTTTCTTTTTAAAACACTGAAGTTCACTATAGCTACTTGGTTAATAGTTTGCAAATCAACAAAGTTTAAAAGTAGGTAATGCTGTACAAAGACACTATAGAGTCATCCTTTGTATACTCTTTTGGTGAGCTGGGAGAAGGAAAGGAGCTACTGAAAAGTGCTCATCTGTGGAATAATTAGTGATAGAATTCCATGAGTCAGAAGACTTGTATATTTATTTCTGGTTCTGTGATGTTGATACACTTTGTTTAAATAGTAGCAGAACTGTCATGCTGCACTCATAACTCAAGTATGTACGTAAGCTAACTTTATTAGTAACAGCTATTTGAAGTCCTTTTACTTGAGTGTTCACAAGTGGTATTTTATATGCAGATTTTCAAGCAGAGTAGGTACAATGGCTATTCTGCAGCCCAATCCTATGATTATGAGCAAAACCAGTAAATGCAGAGGGTAGCAAGCTTAAAGAAATTAACTTCATCCTATAGCAGCAGTTTCACAGCGCTTTAGAGACTGAGGTGTGTTTTCTCTGCCTCTGAGAAGCTGTGATTCAGTCCACCAAATGTAAGCATTCACTTCAGCAGTTTGCTTTGCATACTCAGGTGGATGCTTCCATCTGGCCTGAATTCGGAAGTGAAGAAACTTTGTAGGGGAGTAATGCTGCTTTTGCTTGGCTGTTACTGAGTACTGTTGGAGAGAGGGAGGGCATCTGCTTTTTAGCGTAGTGATGGGTTTGGGGGGCTGTTTTGTATTTCCTCATGTGCTGCTTAGGGCAGTGATGTGAAAATTCAAACACATAATGGCAGAAATGCAAACAGTTCTGTAAAAACATTCCAGCCATGATCTGAGCAGTGGACTCTGCCAATGCTTCTAATTAAATAGTCTCCATTTTTGCTTGCAGGCTGTCATATAGATGAAAAATTGAATTCTGTTGTACTTAATGATGCTACTGTACTTGGACTTGCTAAAGTACAGTGGAGTAGCTCCTTTAATGTTGTAGAACTGTGGATGTTGTTCTCTCTATACTTGAGAGTTCATGAAGCTTATGTGCATTTTTCATCCTCGTTTCCCCATTGCAGGTGTTGGAGGGGCTACTGAAAATGATGATCCCTCCAAGATGGTCATGGTACTTGCTGCTACTAATTTTCCTTGGGATATCGATGAAGCCCTAAGACGGAGACTGGAAAAAAGAATTTACATTCCTTTACCATCAGGTATGAAGTTGTAGGGAGAGGAGTGGATAGAAAGATTGAAATCTAAACTTTATCAGTATTCCTTTAGTTTTGATTACTTGGTTTAAAAATCTAATTGATACATGTATACAAATTCCTTTATGAAGTCAGGACTGGGTTGAATCTCAGCACTGACCATTTACCTTTGTAGCAAGTACAACATCCTTTTTTGCGTTCTTCCCTCTTATCTCTCTTTCCCTCTTCAATTCATTGTTTATCTTCAGAAAGCAAGTTGTATAGACTTGATTTTCTGTTCTTTGATTAGCGAAAGGCAGAGAGGAACTCCTAAAAATAAATCTGCGAGAACTGGAACTGGCTGATGATGTTGACCTTGCAAACATAGCTGAGAAGATGGAGGGCTATTCAGGTGCAGACATCACCAACGTATGCAGGTATGTTCACGTTGCGTCATTTGTGTTCCTACTGCTACAAACTTGGAGAAAACTGTTTGTAAAGTAACTAATTTACATGATTAAAGTTGCTGGATAAAAACAAACTGTAACTTGTGTTTTGTGTATGGCTAAAAGGTGAAAGAGTGCATTAGTACTTGCCTAGATTTCCATTCTATATTTTCATATAATAATGGTAAGGAGCAGGTGCAACATAGTTATCTATTCAAGCTATGATTTAAGTAAAATTCCATGTTCTTTCATGTTTACCCAATTCCTTACATGAGGAATACCCACAGGATGGTAGATTTTAACTTGCAGAGTTGCAGTCATTCCACTGAGGTTCTGCTACTTTGACAAAACATCCCTGTCTAGGAGGTGGTAGTGACAGAGGCCAGAATCACGTCAGCAAAAATGCGGCGTGTTCTTCCTTCATGGCACAGAGAGGGTGTGCTCTGTTGTGTGACATTACAAGACGTGCTGTGTGCTCAGCACATTGGCCTTAGTGATGGGGCTGGCTTAAGTTTTCTTCTATCTCCTCTATCTCCCATTCTCCTCGGTACCATTGGCCTACAGTTATTTGTGGGCCTGTTCTGTAACCTAGATTGCTGAAATAATTGACTAAAAATGTATTCTGACCCTTCCCCCGATCTTTTGAAAAGGGAAGGAAAGGATTGCTCTTTTAAGAGACTGTTAATCAGTCGTCTGGTTTACATCTTGGGATTTGCACTGTCACAGTTTTAGTGGTGGCAAAGGATTGAATCAGCAGTATGGGACAAACAGCTGAAACTCGTTGAGATGCTGTTGTCATCTAATAAACACCTGTGTAACTGTGCTTTCAGTCTTTGAAGGTAGCATTAAGTGTGGTCATGCAAGGCTTCAGCTCCAGGCTGTGCCAACACAGCTGTTGCGGGGCTGTACTTTGAACAGGGTAGGAGAACTGTTCTGGATTAAACACATTTCCTCAAATGCAAGTCCATTTATTGCCTTGATTTTTAAAACAGCTCTGCAAATGCTTGTCAGCGTGACTGAGAGGACAATTTGCTTTGCTGCAGGGATGAATGCAAGTGCCCTGTGTGCAAAACTGCCACCAAAGGCGCTCTCAGCAGGGTCACTTGAGGCTGAACCTAAGAGTTTGGAGGCTCAGTGCTATTTCCTAAACAAACCTTACGCAGTGTCTGGGAAAATAATGGTACGTTCATTGCTCTCGATCAACGTTGTGTAGATTTGTTTCATTTGTAAATTTGTGAGGTGAGTTTGTGGTGTTCTTTTGCTCAGTCCTGGTGCTTTGAAAGCTGTTTGTGCTCACAGGTTCATGTTATACGAAGGAGAGTTTGTTTGGCCTGCTGCTTTGTGCATTTTAGCCTCAGTTTGTCTCCTCTGGTCTGTTCAGTGTTTGTTATTTGTAAGTAATTTTATACTGGTTACAGATACGCTTGTTTAAAAGTCAGAATACTTGTAATGTTTTTGAGTTAATTTCAGATATATTTATGCACATGCACACATTGTTGCTTTTTATTTTTAATGAAAGTCCATTTGTACAAGTGCTTTTAAAAAAACAGGGCAAAAGCAAACAAACAAAAAATTACCGCACAAAATAAACATCCTCGTCTCTGATTTGTGGCGTTCTCCTTAGAGAGGACTGATGTGGTAGCAACCAGGAATCCAGCAAGTTGGGGTCTGGGTGTGCATAATTTGAAATTAGTAAGAAAGTACTCATACTAATCTCTGTATTTATGCTTTGTTAGTGGTGTCAGGAAAAACAGATCTTAAACATAATTGTTTCGTTTACATTGAGACAATAAGACACATGGCTGATGTAGAAGTGCTTTTGTTTGGTTCAGACATACGGGAACAGAACATGGTGAAGTTCAGCCTTGTAGACTTTAACAGTCCTTGCTAGTGACACAAGCAAAACTTTAGAAAGGTGAACTGAGATCTCTGGTTTGCTCAAATTATTCTCCTCCCTTAAAGTATTTTAGGCAAAGTCCAAAGTCTGCTGAGCCAGAGTGAAAACCAGTTAGACGTAACAGTGCAGTTCTCAATGGTCAGCACGTAAGCGTGGAAAATGAAGGTGAAACTTTATTTTAAGAAGGCATTCAGGAAGTGTAAAATGCATCCAAATTGCATATTGAATGTGAGCATGAACTGACGTTGAATTGAGCGGGTTGTGAAGGTTGAAAGGCCTTTGGAGCAGAACTGGCTCCCGCTGTGTGTTCCAGAGAGTGGCTGGAACATGTGGCTCTGGTGGATGTGGCTCTGGTGCTTCTCCAGGCACAAAGGCTGTGTTTAAGAAAGCACTAAGGGTTGATGTTGGAATGTCTGTCAGCAAAATGACTTCACAGAAGAAAGTGGTGGCAGCTGGACTTTGTGGGTGTGTTGGGGTACGGTGGGTGGGTTTTGGTTAGTTGGGTTGGTTTTTTGGTTGGTTTTAGTCGTTGGGGTTTTTTACCTGCTATGTGGAGGCAAATTAGATGGATGGGATGCTTCCCCACCCCGTCCCTGGTCTCTCACCCTCTGTCATGTAACACTGGCTTTTAGTTCACAAACATGATATAGCAGCAAAGCGTGGTGATATTTGACTAGAATGGAGTTCAACAAGGCTCTCTACAACTACCTGAAAGGAGGTTACAGAGAGGTAGGGGTCAGTCTCCCAAGTCACAGGCAATGGGACAAGAGGAAATGGTCTCAAGTTGTGCCAGGGGAGGTTCAGACTGGATATTAGGAAGAATTTTTACACTGAAAGGGTTATTAAGCCTTGGAATGGGCTGCCCAGGGAGGTGGTTGAGGCACCATCCCTGGAGGTATTAAAAATCTGCGTTGACATAGTGCTCAGTGACATGGTTTAGTGATGTTGGGTTTTTATAATCAATGTTAGTTTGATGGTTGGATGAGATGATCTTGTAGGTCCCTTCCGACCTAGATGATTCTGTGATTCTAAGGCAACTTTTTGGAGTTCTGAAATTCTATTTACTGTGTTTTGCCTTCTAATTGCTAACGTTTATTAAGTAAATGTATGAAGTCTGTCAGGTGTGATTTCTTTTCAGGGAAGTTGGTGGAACTGAAACAAAATATGCTGAAACTGTCTCTCAATCTTCCTAGAAGACTAGGAGGGTCTAAAAGCTCTAAATGTATACTTTTTTTCCTTTGGATTCTTACCTATTAATTTGTGATATGACACTCTTGTGATAACGCCAGGGTTACCCTTCCATCTTTTTTACTACTAGACAAAATAAGTTGCATTTTCTTCTTACGTAAGCTGTATAGCAATGAATTAGCAGGAACTTCAGTCTTTCAGTGTTAGCTATTGCCCATCACCTCACCATCTCAGCAGCAGCTGCTACTGATATTACTGTTGGAAATCCAAATGCAGTCAAACTTAATGAAACAAGAAAAGGACATACCTGTGAAGATCCTTGATGCTTATTGAGGCCAGAAGTTTGGGGAGCCACAGGCTGAACAGATTTGGTAGCTTAACATTTACCTGTGAATGTAGGTTGGAAGTAGAGACTGTTGAGCCCTCTGTTTTTGAAGTGGGATTCCTTTTTGGACCAGGAAATATTCAAAACATTCCAGCCACTTCTCCTATGCAATGGAGGAATGAAACCTTTACTGTGCCTTGCTCCTTTGTTGAAAATACTAAAAACAGCAGCTACATCGTAGATACACGGTGGCATTAGATAAATCAGTTAACCTTCACCTCTCTTGCCTAGCCTGTGAGCAGTAGCTATTCAAAGATCCAGTGAGGATAAATCCATGTTGGAAAAATATGGGTAGCGTGGTGCTGTATGTCGTACAAGCACTTGGAGATCTTCTTGTAAAACTTTATGATTCTTTATTGTATCTTTGAATGCAACAGCTTAATTGGAATGATGTGTGGAGCCTTTCAAACAGCTGAACTCACCGTCCTGTATGAAGTAACTTGGGGTTTTTTTGTATCCTCAACAGAGATGCGTCGTTGATGGCTATGAGGAGGCGCATTGAAGGCTTGACACCAGAAGAAATAAGGAATCTTTCCCGAGATGAGATGCACATGCCAACAACTATGGAAGACTTTGAAATAGCTTTGAAGAAAGTTTCTAAATCTGTATCTGCTGCGGACATTGAGAAATATGAGAAATGGATAGTTGAATTTGGGTCATGCTGAGTTGTCTTATCTTGAAGAAGTCACCTTACGTCTTAAAGCAGCTTTAGAAGTAACAAGTAGTGTGTCAGTGCACTGCAGGCTCTTTTTAACTTTTGTAATTTAAGAGCAATGGATGTCTGAATAAATGTGGGGTTTTTTAAAATGCAATTTCTCTCTAGTGCTCTGAACTAGCTCAAAAGTTACCTGTTTTTCTCAAATGTGAAAGGTACCAATGGGAATTGCTTTGGCCGTCAAGATAGTAAAAAATGACTTAAATTTAATACTAAAACTCTTGCACCAGAGGGTTTACTTCTGAAAACCAGCTGTTTTTCAAAAGTAAGCCCCACTAAATGAGTAAGGCGTGCTGAGAACTAGAAATTGGAATGAACAAGATGCAGTTGTGTAGATGTCATTGCCAGCTGGTCCTAGAGAATCCTGTCCTTGAACTGTTTCGAAGGTGTTTATAAAGAATCTGTATGAAGGCTGAGCTGCAGAACAACAAACCTTGAGCTACCAGCACTCAGTAGGTTCAGCAGAAGTTTCAGCGAGGGCTGGGATCAGCTCTGGCCTCCAGTATCTATTAAGTAATATTAAAATACATCAGGTGTCGTAAACTGCTTCCGTGCAGCCAGCGGTGATGCGGAGGCACACATGTAGTCTCCTTGTAAGTCTGAGAGAAAACAAAAGGTTTCTGGCACTAGTTCTGAAATACTAAAAAAAAAACCAAGTTTTTCTCCCTTGACTGTGGTACCGTGAGCTTCAGAACTCAGGCTGGTGGGTTGGGTCCCAGTTGGCACTGCACATTTGTTCTGTGAAGGCAGCATGTGTGTTCATCTGTGCTCGGTTGGTTTCTGTTCTTAACCCTGACTTTACAGTTGATGTAAAATCTAAATTCTCTTTTTGCATTACTTAACAAGTGGAATGTAGAAGGAGCTCTCTGGTTCTACAGTAACACGTAGGTCATCACTTCAGGTTTTGCTCAACCGTGGTCATTATAACTAAAACATCACTTCTGGCCATCTCCTGGTATTTTGGAAACACTCCTTCCCGCTCGCTCACATCAGAGCAGCCGGCTGTAGTTCTCCTTACAGCCAAACTTCGTGGATCGGGTGTGTCTGGGCTTGTTTCAGCTGGTGGATACATGCTGTACCAAACCGGCTGTGGGATTCCTGCCCGTGTCTCCTCAGGTGGTGTGAGTCAGACAGGGAGGACAAATGATAATGAAAAAGTTGCAGCCTGAATAACAGGCAAATGTGTCCCGAAACTCATTTAGAGAAGGCAAGATCTCACTGCAGCCACTGTTTTATGATCATCTTGTTTATGTACTTAAAATTGACCACTATGTTGTGAGTGACAGCTGGACACGCTGAAAAGGGGCTTGGAGCAGCACCAGTGACGGGACACTCCAGTGAGACACTGAGATGCAGATACTGCTGAGAGCTCCTGAACCCCTGGGTGGACCTGGCACGATGAACCCAGCAGTGAAGGGAAGAAGTTCAGGTGAGCAGGCGTGCAGGTGCATTTATAGACTTCCATCTCCAATGTTACCTTTCTGTTCAAAAGGATGGCTGCTTGTGTCAGAGTTAAGAAAATGATGCGGTATTTTGAAGACGTGGGTTCTCTTAATACTTATTTTTCTGTTTGCATGTTCAGATGAGCACACAGCTGGCAGCAGCGTTGCAGGAAGAGATTTCTTCTCATAAATCGATGCATTGCAAGCAAACCAACATATCCCATCTGCCACCTGAGTGCAAAGGGAAAGAAAGGAGGCAAGAGTTGTCTTTGGAAGCCGTCCAGAAAGGGGCCGTTCAGACTGAAAGCATGATGTATTCTGAGAACTTCTGAAGTAAATCTCACTTCAAAAGCAGTAGTTTAGTTCCACAGCTCAACCAGCCCGGGTCCACCCTAAATGAACATGATAGAGGGAGGAGAACAGTGGTAGATGCTGAGTTGGTTGGTCAGAGCTTCATCTTGGTTTGGAATGCAGAATGTGATGGTACCAGCAGAACGTGATGGTACCAGCCCCCTCGGGTGGAGCTCCTGTACCCAGGGAGCAGCCAGTACTGCTTAACTCCTGGTGCTTACAGGCAGAGAGATGTTCTGAGTGAGACAGAACATGGGTTGCCCTGAAAGCCACAGTTCATCCCTGGAAGTGTTTAAGGCCAGGTTGGATGGGGCTTTGAGCAACCTGCTCAAGGGAGAGGTGTCCCTGCCCATGGCAGGGGGGTTGGAACTTGATGATCTTTAAGGTCCCTTCCAACTCTGACCATTCTATGATTCTATGATAAAGAAAGAGATCTTGCCTTTCCTAAAAAGCTACTGCCATCCTAGAGAGAGGGTGTTTGTGATGTTTTTGTCGTCCCTGCCCCTTTCTCTTTCCCTACCTGGCACCTGGATCCTTGTCAGCTCCCGTCCTGGGCAGATAAGACCTACAGTGAGCAGCCTGCAGGACTGCTGCTGTTTCCCAGCTGTGTGAGGTGCAGCAATGAGGTTTTAAAACTGGTTTACAAAATGGATGAGAGTGGTCCCGGCTCAGAGCAGCACTCCTTTGCGAGGCGTGAGGCTTTCCTGACTTGGGAAAACCACATACATGCCACAGCAGAGTGCCAGTGCTTTAGCTTTTCAAGACTTGATCGCACAGCGGTGTTGTCTGGCAACTACTGTGTGTGATTTGCACTGATTTTTGAATTCAGTTTTGTTGACCTGATGGTAGCGTTTCTTCCCTTGTGCTGTAGAATACAATAGAGAAGAGGATCACGGAGCTCATGGAAACGGGCCAAGCTGTGAAGCAATACTGATAGTTTTTCAGGCGTAAGTGCCTGTTTGTGTTTCAGCTGCTGAGAACGGAGGTCAGTCTCCCTGTGGCTGCAGAGGTGTTGGGGTTACAGTTCCACAAGCCGGGGTGCAGAGGGCACAGGCTGACAGCTGCCCGAGTGCCAGCTGTGGTGCCGTGCCTGCTGCGCTCCTGCAGTCAGCACAGCTGGGGTTCCTGCCCACCCTACTCCTTTTTGTTCTAGCAAAGAGGCTAAACTTCAGCCTTATGCATCACTTCTAATTGAACTGTGTTAATGAGGGGGCTCTGGGGATGTCAATCACTGCCGCTCAGTGCAGGTGAGTGGAGGAGCTGCTCTTCCAGTGGTCCATGGCTTCGGACCTGCCGCGAGCGTCTGCTGTGGGTGGCACATCCCCTCACAGCCGGGCCTCTAATGATGCTGAGCCTGAGGAAGCAAATGCAAAATACAGACCCACAAGGTGCTAGAAAAAATATAAAATTTAAAAAAAAAGGGGAGGAAGGGGTGTAGAAGCTTGAGCAGCATCCCTGCTGTCGTGGACCAACGCACACCACGCTGTACTGCTGGGTGCTGGGTTTGTTTTGGGCTGTTTGCAGGGCAAGTCAGTGTTAGAAACGTTTCTTCTCCCACTGCAGTGCTGTCGGTTCAGTGAGACAACTCCAGTTGTTCCTGTCACAGACCAGCTGCAAGGACAAGCATCTGAAAAACTTGGGAGAGCTCATTAAACTCAGGGTAACCTCTCCTTAAGGGGAGAAGCGTGTGTTTGTGCAGGGGGGAAATCCTAGGCTTAAGCTGACCACAGATAATTCTGATCACTCAAATGATAACTGTGCTCAGTCTAATACTAGGTAGTTAAGGTTCCTTTTGCCTTTTTTTCCCCCTAATCATTCTTCTGACCAACGATTTTTGTAAATAAAACCAACAAAAAGCTACAAAACAAGCAGTCCCCTGCAGTTACCATGTTTGGCAAACTGCTGCTTTACGTAATTGGATATAGATGCACACATGAACACAGTCTAATATACAATTTCAATGTTTATTTGAAAAATATTAACAGTACAAATCGGCACGGGCAGACTGGACCTACTCACCAAGAGTGAGGCCGTACTTTCATAGAGTTTTGTAGAATTTTGTTTCTGAGGCTGCGCATAGTGCTGCTGGCACAGATACAGAAAGCACGTTGTGTACAGGTGCTCACGATTTTGAGGAGTGGAAGGGGCCAGAAAAGTGTAAAGTGCTTAAAATATAAATCTGGCTTTTTTTAATTGGTGTTTTGCATATATAAAATGTCAAATTACTTGAGTAACACGAATGTTTGGTGGCGATGTTTTCCTTGCAAGGCACATTCAACCCCCAAGACACCTTGACACCAGGCTGGGCAGCTCTGCTCAGGCTTGCAGGCACAGCTGATATTTGCGACACTCCTTCCTCCTTTTCCAAAGAATGCCAGCTGGAGACTTCAGGACACCCTGAGTTTCATCACCGAATTATTCACGACCTGCTTTATTCATGGGCGCCACGGCAGCCAGAATCCTGTCTGAGGTGTAGAAAAGTGACTTCACAGAAGTTAAAACCCATGGTCGCCCTCAGGGTGGAAAGCTGCTTTGTTCTGAAGCTTCTGCAAAGGCTGCGTGGTCGTGTTGAGGCAGAGGCACAGGGAAATCAGCTCTGGGCCTCGGCCCCAGTGTCCCTTGACCAATTCATCAACTGGCTTAGTTTTCTTAGTAGGAAACAAACAAGGTATTAAGATCAAGTGCCGAATTTCAGGTCAACTAAAAATTTGTTTTTTTAAAAAAAACGGGAACTCCAATGTAAACACAGTATTAAGTACATGCTTTCTCATCTAAATTATTTTTCCTGTCTGGAAGATCTGAAGGCAGGCTGATGGTAATCACAGGTACAAAGCTGGCTTGGTCCAGGAGAAGGATGCCTCTGCAAGGTAAGAGTACCTGCCGTTAGAAAACAACATACAAACCAACTCTGTGTTCTAAAAATTATTCTTAAGCTCCTCTAAGGTATTTTAAATCAATGCATCAGGTGACTGTTACCCTCATAATACCTCTTTTATGAAGCTAGAATGAAAACCTTGTGGAAAACTGGTTCCAAAACTGTACTAGCTGTGGTTTCAGAAGGGTCCCTTCACCCAGTTTCTCCATCTGAATGAGCAGCAGCTCAGGCTCCATACGCTCAACGGCACGGGAGCCCAAACCTGTCTGCCCCCAGGAGTCCTGCAGCCGACTCTTTGGGCTCTCTAACTCTCTTTAGGTCTTAACCACCTACAGCCTCTGGTTTCATCAGTGTACAAGGTCCTGACTCACCTCTGCAAGTAATTCACCAAACGAGACCTTCTGCTCATTCTTACTGCTTTGAAATCGAACTTTTATCACTTTTTACAGGACCGCTTTATACAGGCAGCATGACAATGGCCCTGTGGTTTCAGGGTGTGTTTGGGGTTGTTTTGGGGTTTGGTTTTTTTTTTCATATTTAAGCAGAGGAGGACAATCATTCCAGTGTTACAATTTCTTGCAACACCCTGACAAGCCGTGCACAAGCCCCAACGCTCTACAATTGGAAGAGAAGTTACTGCAGGCTGTTTCCCCTGCTCTGCACTGACCCCTGCCACGGAGAGCACCTCAGATGTTTTGCTGAACAGTTTATGGGGATTAGAATTTTTGTCTTAGTCCTACTTCAAAGGGTCACATGTGGCAGAGCTAAGCTACTTACTCCTGTGGGGCAGGGAACGTAAAAAGTATTTCTTTCACTTTCTCTGCTCTAACAAGTTAGTTGAAGTACTCAATTCTGACGGCACGCTTTCTGAAATGTTAGGGGGAAGCAATCTTTTGTCACTGTACTTTCCAACCTCTTGATTTCCCAGCTCTGTCAGCGGGCCACAAAGATGATCAGAGGGCTGGAGCACCTCTCCCTATGAAGACAAGCTGAGGGAACTGGGGCTGTTCAGCCTGGAGAAGAGAAGGCTCCAGGAAGACCTTAGAGCAGCTTTCCAGGATCTGAAGGGAGCTCCAGGAGAGCTGGGGAGGGACTCTTTGTCAGGAAGTCTAGTGACAGGACAAGGGGGAATGGTTTTAAATTGGAAGAGGGGAGATTTAGATTGGATATTAGGAAGAAATTCTTCCCTCTGAGGGTGGTGAGGCACTGGAACAGGTTGCCCAGAGAAGCTGTGGATGCCCCATCCCTGGAAGTGTTCAAGACCATCCTGGATGGGGCTTTGAGCAACCTGCTCTGGTGGGAGGTGTCCCTGCCCATGGCAGGGGGGTCGGAACTCCATGATCTTTAAGGTCCCTTCCAACTCTGACCATTCTATGATTTGGTGACTAAGGCCACTGGTGTCCCTGTGTGGGTACATAAATTAACTGCGGGTCAGTTGTATCTGAAGACACCAGCTGTGCCTGCAGGTGATGAAGGGACTGTCAGTTGCTTGTCCTGAAAGAATGTATGGTTCCCAGGGTTAGGTCTTCTAGACCTGACTTGGGTTGCTTTAATATGTACCTGTTTGCCCATTCTAGCACTAAATCCATCCTGATTGCTTAGCTTGCTCCTCTGAAAAACATGAGTTTTGCTGGTAACACCAACAGAGAGAATAACCATTCCTTCAGAAATGCCTTTGTGTCAAACGGTCACCTGGAACAGAAAGTTACCAGCAGCCTTTCCACTGAACTGTTTCCATCATCTTCCTCCAGAATGGGGCTGCTTTTCTTTTTTTTAAGATTTTTTTTTTAAGTTAGTTTTGCCTTAGAGAAGAAAAAAATTTACTTACTTGTTTTCACAGGATGGGAAAATCACCTTTAAGACTTTGAGAATAAGAGCTGCTCCAACAACTCCAACTACAATGACTTCCATCAAACTGAAGAAGATGGGTAAAGATCGAAACCAGAATCTGCACAAGCCTTTTCTCAAGTCTTCCACCCACTGGCACATCACCTACAGCCAAACAGGTACAAACAAAAGGACAGGTTGCAGAAACATTACAAGTGGAGGCTTTTTAGCTACTGGTGAACCACCTTCCATAGTGATAGGTTTAAATTTTTGTATGCTTAAACATACAGAAAAGCAGGATAGAAATGACTGGTGACTCGGACCTCTTGCTTTTTATGAAGTCGGGAGCAGGGGGTGAAGGTTTAGGCAGAGTTCCCTGAAAGGAAAGGCCACTCTGGAAACTGAAGGACACTTGAGCAGAGCAGGTGAGGGCTGAGCCATCACACCTGGGCACAGAGATGCCATGACACCATGGCAGTGCAAGCAGGGAAAGGGTTACTCACAAGGAGAGGGTCACCCCAGGAGAGGGGTGGCACCTTCTCCAGTCCTCTGTAACCTTCAGCCTGCTGTTTTGGCCCTCCTGCCTCAGCAGTGGGTTACAAACTCTTGCTTTAGGCTACAGAGGAAGCTGTCAAACCCATCCTTATCTAAGCTGGAACTGAAACTTCTCAAGCTGTTGCTCTGTTTTTTACAATGAGTGAGACCAATGGAAGGGCCTGGCTCTCAGCAGTCAGAAAAGAAAAAAAAAAGGAAAAAAGAAAGATGTAATTTAAAGCTAAACAAAATTTGAACTTGCTATAAACACTTAGCTTGGTATTACTCCCTGAGAGCGAGTTGTGATATTTACATATCTGTGAGGAGAGAACTTTGCAGGATTTAGAAACCCATCTGATTCCTATTGGAGTTCAGAAAAAAAACCCCAACAGTTTCTCACGGCTATGGGGTTTTTTTAAGTTTCCTGGAGTATGTCTGTAAATGTCTGTTCTTCTCAGTGGTTGGCTGTGGGGACTTCTTAGACTTCTGTGGAAGTCAGTTACTGGCAGGTAACTCATGATATGAAATTTTGGTTTTTAACAAACAGGAAGCAGCAAAGCAGCAGGCTGAGAAGTCAATACTGGGTGAAGTAGGAATGGCAGTTCTTTTGTCCAGAAATGAGTTATTATATATCACATTGTCTTTTTTTTCTCCTTCAAATTAACCATGAAGGACCAAAGACAAAGGTCTAGGAATGTTATACGCCTTCTTACTATCTTTAAACGGATGTTGTGTTTGGTCTATCATGGAATTGTTGGAGTTGGAAGGGACCTCTATAAA
>VXBW01002620.1:7704-53491 GCA_013400375.1 Thinocorus orbignyianus
AAAAAAAAAAAAACCCAACCAAACAAAAACAAACAAACAAACAAAAAAAAAAAACAAACAAAAATAAAAAACAAACAAACAAACCAAACATGTGTATAACTGTATTTCCAGTGGAAACCAGGGCTTTCATTAGGCCCCAAGGATTAAACATCTTGGAAGAATTTCCACTGGACTGGCATCCCAAGGGAACTGGGCACCACTCAGTCCAGAAACAAGACTCTTATAAACAGGTGTCGGTTTTCACATCGATTTAAAAATAAAATAATGGAGTCTCTTATGGGATTATACTAGTACAGCAGCTCTAGTATTAGACAGCAGCTAAACGGGGTTACTGAAGATGTGGTTTGGATTGTTTTTGAATTTTGTTCCCTGATGTCAGTTCTAAATCTCTAAACAAGGGACAACAGAAGAGAGTCCAGACCAGGTGCTGTGAGAGAATTAGCAACACCTTCAGCTGTTGGAGCAGAGGATGGTCTGTAACTTTGCATCCATTCCTGTATCTGTATCTTCCTGGAAACCCCTGGATATGCCAACAAGCTAAAGAAATCTGTTGAAGAGACATTACAACCTCTCTTCAGGAGGAGCTGATGGTTGGGGATGGTTTATTTCACATGGGAGTGGGCTTTAAAGAAGGTTTTATTTAAAGAATTTGTCAGTAGGCAGTAACAGAATTCTTGGCACAACAGAAGTTAGGAGACTGGCTTTAAGCATAATAGGTCTCTGAGCATTGCTAGAAGGGAACACAAAAGGAGGGAAACAGTCAAGGTTGGACATGTTTCATGGATCAGATAGTCCCACATTCACATCAAGCTTGAGCTCCTAAATCCTGTCCCGGTCTATTCATCTAACATGGATATGGTAAAACTTTATTTTCTCTGATGAAACTTGCAGCACTTCTGTTTAGCAGGGTGCTTTTCATAACACCTACAGGTTATCACCTACTAGTGCTTTGGCTTGTATAAGCAAGAGGCCATGATAAAAAGGTCACAGCTTAAACATGAGGGAAAAGAAAAACATTTAAGTGTTACTGCAGTTTTTCTAAAGTAAAGTCCTGGAAAAATTCATGTAAACTTTGCACAGCTGTAACGTGAAAGGGGACATTTGTTTCTTCAGAAGGAATTACTATGGTGCAAGAATTGTCTTGGCAGATAAACAGAACATATTTGCCCAGTGTGTAAATAACTTTTTCTTATGTAAAACTTCAAGTTAATAACTAACTGTTTAAAAGGGGAAAAAACTCCCTATCTTTACCTGTTCCCTTGGGGAAAAGAAAAAAAAAAAGAAAAAAAGAAAGAAAAAAAAAGGAGATTTTTAATTCTACCTTCTGACCTCAGTCATTTCAACACAAGTTTCAAATATCAAACCAAAGAGTCTTGCTCACAAAAAGAAATGTACTGGCATAGGTAACTCTCCCATTGCAATCACATTCTAGAGTTTTAAGTGTGGGAAAATTGATAGTTTTTTCCCAATTTTCCTAAGAGATTAGTCATATAAATATTTCCTAATTACAGAAAAGGCTATGCATGACTTTGCCTATTGAAATGTATTAATTTGACCATCTATTACACAGTTTCACCAGAAGGAATGCCTGCCTTCCGCAAATTGCGTGCAAGTCAGTCCCTCCCTGTTGGCTGACCTGGGGAGGAATGAAACCTCTCCAAACCATCGCAGTTATCTGGACAGAAATTCCCCTTGAGCTCAAACCGCAGGAGGTCTCTGCTTCTGGAAACTGCAGTATTCAAACCTAGCATTACAGCCTGTTTGGCCATGGACTATCTGTATGCAGTAGCACGCTGGCCACGTTAACATCATAAGTTAATGTCAGGTTGCAGCTCTCAGCCAGACCAGTTCTGTTGAGCCCAGAGTTATAAAGATTTTCTACTAGAAAGGGGTCATTAACACAAATTTCACCAAGTAGATACCAAAACCTGCCTCACCAGAGGGAGGAGGGTGGGGAAAAGAGAACTCTGCTCAGCTCAGGCAAGAAGGTATTCTTTTACAGTAAGCCATGGTCATCTCAGCAACCTTTTTTTGACTCAGACAGAAGATTCTCAGACTCCAGATAAATATTTTTTTTTCCAGCTTAATGGTATGTCTACCAGGCCACGGAATCCAAGGGTCTCCTGGCTGTTAGCATGGAGCGTACCCACTGTTACACCATGAGTCATTTTGCCACTTGCCAGAACTCAGCAAAGAAGTCACACCTTCTTGCCTGCTTTCTTTGGAAAAAACTATTTTCCTTTCTACTTATTTTGTGAGTTGTATATGGCTGGACTGTTTCACTATTTGCTGTACAAAGAAGGGGGGAAAAGGTTTTCATTTATAGCCTACCAGGAGGTTAAAGTACAGAGCCACAGACATTTTCAAAGAATTGAGCAAAACAAACTCTAAATGAGTTTTTCTACCATTTTTAGATAGGTTTTGACACTTAGCAGGTTGGAATTACTTGGTCTTTTCTCACGATTCACAAGCAGGTCCACCATACACTTTAAAAGAATTAATGAATATTTCACCCAGCCGAACACTAATGCATGCATTATTCATTCGGCCTCAGTTTGTTTGAAATGTTTGCATGAAGAGGAACTCTAGTAGGTACTGTTTCATTTCATCACTTACAGTGCCTGTAACCTGACTGCAGTAAAATTTACAGCACTGGGCTCTTCTATGATTAATATACTACTGCCCTAAGAATCTGCTATACTTTTGGTACCACTATACACAAGGGTTTCTGATGGATTCTGCTCTTCATGACTTCACATATCATAGATTTAAAGATAGCAAATATTTCCTCAAAGTATGTTTTTAATCTTATATATCAGACACAGGAAACGTTCTGTGAAATCTGTAGAAGAGCTCCTTTGGAAGAAGCTGATACAATTCAAGCTAAGCAAGCAACCTAAGATTAACCTGCTTGTGTCTACTCATCTGTAATTTAGAACTAGGTAATTCCCCAAAAGAAAAAGACCCATAGGATTCCTAGAGAAATAAAAAAATATAAACACCCAGCTAGGTCTCCCTCATTTACCAGGCAAAGCAAGACAGAGGTGGAAAGTCCTCAACACCCCAGCTCTTTGCTCTTCTTGGAATTCTTCATCGTATGACGCAGAAAGTGGCACAAAAACCCCAAAATAAAACTACCTGGAATGGCTTGCTTCTGGTGTAATCTGCGCTGCTCAGAGCACAGAAGGCAAATTGGAAAACAGGACGTGAAGCCATAATATATGCCACTGTTAAACTGCAGTAGCCCTCTGCCCTCCTCAAGTGCTAAAATCACCAGCCAAATAGCAGTGGAGTCACAGCAGAAAGCAATGAACTGTGAATAAAGCTTCTTCTGAAAACTGGGATGGAGACTTAGCACATGGGAGCTTACCTCCATGAACAGCCATGGTGGAAACAGCTGTCTCCTTCCTTATCTAAATTCTATTGGGAACATTGGAAATTTGATGGCATAGCTGCTTGTAGAAGAAAAAAAAAAAATGTTGCTGAAGTGCACAACAATCAGTTAAATGTGAATTTTTTATTTCTTTTCATTTTTCCATTCCCCACATGTATGTGATTACAAAAGCTCCACTCATATTTTTAATTAAAGTATTCAGCACCAGAATGCAGCTGACAAATGCTTCAGCTCTTGTAATCTGTAGCACAGGCCTTCAGGGCATCATTTACCAAATTTGACCAATATGTTTAACTGTTAAAACAAAATTAGCAAAGGTTTGTGTTATACGCTGCTTGAACTGTATGTAATTAAGAGTAAACAAGCTCTGCTGTCTCCATTGGTATCTAATATCCTTTTATAATAGCCAGGCAGAGTCAGTCTTTGCTGTTGGGAAATTAACACTATATTGAGTAGGGAAAAACTGGGACTGAAAAAGTCACTGTAGAGTTTTAAGATACAATGCAACTGAAGAGACAAAACTTTTTTACAGAATATATGATCAAAAACCAGACATGAAAACACTCAGATTGACTAAAAGGCCCTTGGAAATTGACTATCCTTTAACAAAAAAGCCTGTAGAGTTGGTAACCAGCAGCCACCTGTGAGTGACTTACTTGACCCTTGCAGTGTCCCTTACTTGAGTTTTAATACCAGGTGACTTCAGAGAATGAAAACACAACTAGAAGAAAAAAAAAAGACTACTTCAGTTTTAAACACACTAATGAGATATTACTCTAAAAACTAAGAAGTTTTCCAGAGTGCTAAATAAGCCTTTAAGATAGTCAAATGCACAGAATTTTGTAAGATACCACAACACATATTTTCATTTTGAATAAAAACTTTTGATTAGAAATAAAACTCAAAACCAGTTTTTCACTGGATGTTCTTTTAATGTCACTTCCCAGATGACAGAGGACAGTTCTGTTTGTTTGGCGTTGTTTTTTTTTTGTAAGAATGTGATAGCACTTCAAAACAACTTGGTACACATGGGAAAAACCTGCTCAACCTGAAATCATTGGAAGAAGTAAAAATGACAAGATGTCATTCTACATTCTAAATATCAGTAAAATTTTAAGCATTCACAGGAAGCATTTCAGTAGCATAGAACATTCTAGCACTACAGAAAGTCTGCGTTATTAATATTGCAAAGATGTGAATGATATCAACTCGTTAATTATGGGATATTTAATCTATATATTGCTTATATGAAGCCATTTTATATATTTCTTACTTATTTCACACATTTTTATACTATATTTGGTGAATATATTTAATGCATTATTTATAACTTATTATTTTACATACTTACTAGAAAGACTACAATTTAGACAGTAATAAAAAAGAAGTGATGCGACAGTGTGCCCTGGCTGAAGGTTACCTGTGTATGTGTACTGACACGTAAGCGGAAAAGACCCAGCACAGTTCTCTGTGTCCTAGTCAAGAGAAGATCCTTCTTTCCTCTATTCCAGTCTTTTGACAACACTGTCAAGTGCTGCCATTGAGACTGACATAACAGACAGGCTGTACGTGTAGGCACAACTGTGTTTGCATAACACATGACCAGATGAAGCCTAACTACAGATGTCAATACACAGAAGGAGAGAATTTGACTGGTGTTGACATTTTTTTCAAGATGTTAATTTCCTTAGCTAGATATTCTGCAGTGAATGGTCACAACCTCAAGAAAAGAGTATTTCCTCGTGGGTTTTGTTCCTTTCTGTTTGGGTTTGGGGTTGGGTTTTTTTGGCTACATCTTTCCTTTTTCTGCCTTTGATGTATCTTTCCCTACGCCCACATTTTCATCTTTAAGTCAACCTTACAAATGCACAGAAGATCAAAAGTCCTCTTGTGACAAACACATTTCTGTTGACTCAAACTCATGGTGCAAGTCAACATTATCACTACAGAGGGTAGTAGCAGAAGTCAGCACGGTAGTGGCAGAAATAAGACCTTTCTGAAGGCTGTCTCATGGTTACACATCATAGGAAAAGCCGACACCTAAACTCCACTTAAGAAACATTACAGAGTTTATAGGGATATAGGGAATATAGGGAAAAGTCAGCTACAAGCATCTTGTGTGCCAAGGTAACAAGTCGTCACTTCAAATTTACCTCTCTTGATTTTCAGATGAAAAAGCACAAGGCAGAGAAAGGAAAACGCTCGCCTAGGCACCATTTCCATGTTGACCACAGACATGTAAACTATTTTCTCTGATGGCAGACCACCTTCTTACATACATTTATGTGTAACAAGTGACATCCAGTGGCCAGTATAGTCCATTACTACTCAACTCTCAAGCCAGGTGCTCCAGCATTTGTATCTTTCTCGCTCCCTTCTGCTCCCTGTTTACTCCAAGTGCCTACAGCAAGTCAGTTTTTGTGTCTCAGGAGAACTCCTTCAGGACCTCCACTTAAAAGTCACAAGAGACAATGACACAAGGATTAGTGACGTAGACAGGAGGCCCAGATGACAAATAAACAAGGATATTGATGTTCAGGTTTGCAGTAGCGTTTAATCACAAAACCATTTTGTTGCAGCCTCAACAAAACAAAATGAAAACTGATTTCCCAAAGGTGCTCCAACGAAATTTGCTATGTGTCTGTGACATACATCAAATAAAGTGCTACACAGCATGATCTCCAAAAAGACACAGAAATTGCTTCTGAAAAATCCTAGTAAAACTCTGCTAGGACTTAGAAAGGCAACACAAAAGAAGCATTAGAAATTTTCCCTTGGTAATACAAATACCTGGTACCTCATTTTTGTGACCTCAAAAATCAAGCATTTCCATGCTAACTGGCCTGGCATAGACAAGGACCAAGGAATCCATGTTCCCTAAGTTATTCTAACTGAACGCTTCTCATAATAACATCACATGGGCAGAATTTATACACCAGGGAACCAGGACACTCTGGAATGACTCCCAAAAAATGAGAGATCTGCTATGATCACCTCAAGCATAAGGCCCAGTCACAGCATCGGACACCTACCAGATCTTGCTGTTGTTCTTACCACTGATACCAGAACTCACAGAAGAAGGACAGAGCACATTAAAAGAAGCTCAGGTCCTATCAAAAGGTGGTCACTATCTTTGGGATAGTAAATATCTATTTCATTCTACATTGTTTTATTGTCAATGATCATGATACAGAGTGGAATCCAGTTAAGTAATAAGAGAATGCTGTGTTCTACATAATTCTGTAACAGACTGAAGTATTTTAGTTACTTTTAAAGGAATATTTGATAAAACAGTCAAATTAAGTACTAAGGTCTAAAAGACATCAGCTGCTAGAAAACACAATATATATTCTTTAAAACTTGGCCCTTTTTGCATATCTGGGCATAACCTCTATACTTATTCACCATGCACACATAAATTCCTTTATTTCCTTATTATACTAAGAGGATTTTTTTTTTTCCTGTGTTAATAGTAAAACACGCCTTCTGTTTTAAATTCTGATCTAAGAATTTTCAAGATTTTGGAATTTAAAATGAGAAGGTTAACAAACATTGCTACTAAAGAAAAATGGACAAAGCCATTGAAGAATAAATGCCAGAAAAACACACCAGACAGAATCATAGTATGGGTTGGGTTGGAAGGGACCTTAAAAGATCATTGAGTTTCAACTCCCTAACCTGAGCAGGGACACCTCCCACTTGACCAGGTTGCTCAAAGCCCCATCCAGCCTGGTTTTAAAAACTTCCAGGGTTCAAGCATCCACAGCCTCTCTGGGCAACCTGTTCCACTGTCTCACTACCCTCACAGTAAAGAATTTCTTCCTGAAGCCTAATCTAAATATACCCTCTTCATGTTTAAAATCATTACCACCTCATCCTATCACTCTGCTTATTCATAAAGAATCCCTCCCTGTCTCTCATGTAGGCCCTCTTAAGGTACTGGAGCGGGTTGTAAGGTCTCCCCAGAGCCTTCTCTTCTCCAGGCGGAACAACCCCAACTCCCTCAGCCTGTCCTCACAGCAGAGATGCTTCAGCCCTCTGATCATTTTTGTGGCCCTCCTCTGGACTCACTTCAACAGGTCCATGTCCTTCTTGTGTTCAGGGCCCCAGAGCTGGATGCAGTACTCCACGTGGGGTCCCATCAGAGCAGAGCAGAGGGGCAGAATCCCCTCCCTCAACCTGCTGGCCACACTGCTTTTGATGCAGCCCAGGATGTGGTTGGCTTTCTGGGTGGCCAGCACACATTGCCCCATCATGTGGAACTTCTCATTAACCAGCACCAACAAGTCCTCTCCTCAGGGCTGCTCTCAACTCATTCTCTGGCTGACCTGGCATTTCCCCCATCCATGCACAGGATCTTGCATTTGGCTTCCCATAGCAGCAAGAAATGTTAGAAGGTACAGGTTTGCCTGACATACCCCAGAAAACAAGCTTTGTAGGAAGAAATAATGTAAGACCAAACAATATAGCTGGGAAAAGAACCCAGGCTTACACACCCTTCAAGCTGAGTACAAGGTCATTTCTGATTTAAAGAAGAAAATGAGGTCTGAAAAATGTGTCTATTCTTTTCCCAGTTACATCAGTTGCCTAATAAAAGATGTCAACTCTCCCTTTCATTTTTAGTCTGCTGTGACAACAACAGGCCACCAAACAATAGCAACAACTTCCCGAGAAGGGAAGGTCATCTTTAGAAGACGATGTCATAGCTGCTCCATTACACATTTTGCACAAGGATTCTTTTTCATCAGCAATGGGAACACAAGCTAACCAAACAAAGCTAGCTTTAACATTTCTGGAACAAGTTTTAGAAAAAATATCTAAAAGTGCAACCAGGCAGCAGCATACATAAAAGTCTTAGATGTTCCAGAAAAATGTGTTTGTAAAGACAAATTATCAGCTGAAACCTATATTTTGACAACTCATATTTACATATACCAACACACATACGAACAGGGCTTTACCTCCAGTAAATAATACCTCAATAGTATTTATTCCTACAGGATTTTAATAAATGGTGACAAAACACTAGCTTTTAAAGATGGGCTTAGTTTGTGGCAACTCATATTCCACATGCTGAACGCTTACGTAGCGCTTGGGGTGACAAAGATCTAACTCCTCTTGTAAAGTAGAGATATTACTGTCAGAGGGCATTCATGAGACCAACCAGGGCTCCCCTTCTTCGAGCATCAAATCTTCTCTGGAACACAAAGGTCTGAATCATACTCTTTTTTAAGAGGCTTTCTTTTCAACCATGCCTTATTTTTGGCCTCCCCAAAAATATTTCCTACACAAGAAATACAATCCAATAAGGGGATGATGGTTTGGTTTACCTATACTTTAATCAGAAAACATTAATTTCATATTTCAAAGATAAAAATCTCAACATTTACATTTCTTATATGCCTCTGTTTTGACAGCTTGTGAATAATGACATAAACCACACATAATTCCTATCAGGAACACTGGCCTTTGTGGAAACAGTATCAGATGCAGCCTGAACAAAGTATCTTCTTGTGTCTTTATTTTGATCAAACTCTACTATACAAAGCATAAAATTCTCACACACACACACACAAGTTCTTTTAGATGCTCAATTCCTATTTGTCTTTGTTCCCTTCCTATTATTTTTGTATTCAACACAATTACATGCTTGGGAACCATGGTAATTCTTTTCCATCTTTCCATTCCTATTAACCAGAGCCACCTCCTCCAACACGAAATGCAGACAATTAAGAAAATAACCGAAACCAATTTTCACCCACAATACGAACCCAATGAAAGTTACACTGCAGGTTCATCAGAGTAAATCCAAACCAATTACAACTATTCTTAAAAGTAAAAGCCATGAGGGAGGCAGTTTCTCGAGCTAAATAGACAAAAGGGAGTTGATACTACCTCTGTTTGGAAATGGAAAAACATTAATGAATTTAAACTCTGTCAGAATGCTTTGGTATTTCCTGCAAAGAACATAAGTCTTCAGAAATGGTAAACTTAATGTCAAACTGATCAAAACCTGAGCTACTTCCCTGTCCTAACCTAATATATTATTAGGTAAGTCTGGCTGAGAGTCAAATCAATATGTTTTGAAGATGAAATAAAAAGATACTAGTTGAAAATTAAGGTCCAAATACTGACTTTTGCACTTCACCAATAAGCTTTTTGGAGAACAAAAAGTACTGCTTGCGGGAACAATTCTAACAAAACAGTTTCTCAAAGACAGTTCTTCCAAAGACTAGAACTTGTTTCTGAAATAAACCATCAAGTAGGCTAAAATGCTTTTAGAGCTATTTGCAGTGAGAAGTTATTTTACTCACAGAAGGCTTTACCAGACGTTTATTGAAAAATAGTGGTAGAATACCACCTGACAAACACTAAACCAACACAGGAGAGGTCTGGAGGCTGTGTTCCAGGTTTAAAGAGCTGACAATTTTAAAGACAACTATTTTTAGAAGAATGCATACATAGAAACAATGAGTTGCTAAGACTACTACTTATTTAAATAATCGTTGCTGTTTGTAGGTCACTGTATATTTTCTGAGATGGGACGATATCACACCCATTCAAACAATGAGATTTAACTATTCAGCCCAAAGCCACAGAGCTTGTCCCTGAATAGAATGAAATAGAATCGATTGTTAACAAAAGTGACACTCACTCCCTCTTGAAAATGTTGTCATTTCTCATGTCATCAACAAAGGACAAAACACTTCAGATGCCTCCTTCTTATCCAGAGGGGTACACTGCAACTCATCAGGAAGACCAACCCAGCACATCTGCAGGAAACAACAAAAGTCTCTTTACCTCCTATGTTTACACCGTTTGTTACACTGAGCTCTTCAGACTACTTTGGTCTTCACTGTCACCTCAGCCTCATCCCAACATTGTTTTGCTTAACCTTTTAATAATAAACATTTTAATAAATCTGAGGAATTGCAAAATGTGGCTAACACGAGGGCTATGGTGACCTCAAGGTAATACACTGGGATGTGTTTCCAGACTGAAGTTTCTCCTTCCTATCATCTCCCATTCAGATTATATTCACTCTATTCAGATCTTTAATGAACATAAGGAACTTAAAGGTACCTCAAAATTCAAATGAATCATAGAATGGTTTAGGTAGGAAGGGACCTTAAAGATCATTGAGTTTCAACTCCCTTGCCATGGGCAGAGACACCTCCCACTAGACCAGGTTGCTCAAAGCTTCATCCAGCCTGGCCTTGAACACCTCCAGGAATGGGGCATCCACAGCTTCTCTGTTCCAGTGTCTCATCACCCTCACAGTACAGGGGAAGAAAAAAGTTTATATTTGAAAACAAATGTTAGATCAGCAAAGTAACATTTTAGAACAAACCAGCAACAGTCAGTCTACAGCAGAGATGAGGAAACTACCACTATTCTAGTGTGGCAACAGTTATAGACATGGGACAGTAATATTGGGTAACTGTACAGCTTCCTGCAAAATCAGCTCCACAGAAAATGCAAAGGTGACTATTGCTTCCTTCAGAGGAAAAAAGAAATCAGGTCCCTCAGAAAGAGTTCATATTTAAATACCAAATACCATAATGATTTCACACAAAACAACATCAACAAAAAAAAGGAATGAAAAAACCACAACTCGCTCCATCATCCTGAAAAAAAAATCAATAAATAAAAAAAAATAATTCAGCAGCTCCATGAGTAACTTTAACACTCACAGATCAAATTTACCAGGTAGAAAGCAAGGGTTATGACATCCCTGGGAGATTAAAAAAAAAAGTCAGTGTCACATCATAAACATAACATGAAAATTACAGCAATACTCAGCACACTGTATTATGTTAATTACATCGTTTTATGCAATTTTTATTGTAATCTGATTTTAAAATTCAAATATAATTAGACCACCTCATATTACATGGTTCACTAAACTAACATTCAACAGATACTTTTGGGGACAGAATGCTGACGAAAAATAAGGATTGTTGATGTGCCTATAAATTAGAGGGAACTTCCTGTGTTGTGTCTGCACATTAACAAATCCACCATAAAACACTTGAAAACTTAAGTTCATTGTACCATGCTCTATGACAACAATGAGCTTCTTGAAAGTGTAAAATCAGAAAACCAAATGGCTTTTCCTATCCACATCTGTAATATTTTAATAGGGAGTACGGGCAACTGCTAGTTATTACTGCTTGAGACAGCTTTAACATCTGCTTGAGCTTTTTATGTTCACTAGCTGTTAGTTTCCATTCTGCTCGGGATTTTTTAAATTGTGGGTTAGACTGACCATGTAATAGAGTAACTTAATTTCATGCTGTGCTAGAGTTCAACCGCAATCTTCTTTTAGAAGACACTTCTTACTGAGCGTGAAGCCCCTTCAGCCCTTTTGTCCTCCAGTTCCTTTGTTGCTTCTTTCCTCTAACAGGGAAAAGTTTGGATAATAATCAGTTTTACGGAGCTTGTCAAGAAGGAACAGGAAGAGAAGGTCAACGAGACATACAGGGCCTTCTCCTGGTCTCACACCTAATTGTGAAACATTACACTGTCAGTAAATGTCATATTCAGCACATCTAACAGAACCGCATGGTGTACAACCTTCTTTTCAAAGCTACACTTACGTGTGAGGTAAAGGCCTGATCTTTATAGCACGAGTACTTTACTTCTGACATACAATTTCTTCCCCATCTTTTCTGAGCCGCTTTGATGCTATTCTCAAAAACATGTGACAGACATATTTTGTACCTCTTGTTCACATATTGTTCCAAACACAGCTGCAGTTAGTAAGTAAGATCTAAGTTATTTTCCATATCCTTGTCTAACCTAAACTGCTTTGCAGAGGTACAACCTGCAGAGTTCAAAAAAGCGTTAAGAGGCATGAATTTAAAAATCAGGAATGTAGAATTCAGAGAGCCATGTACCTAACAGATGAGTAAAACTGGGTATTAACTTACAATTTATCTATGCTGTGCAGAAAACTGGACTGCGGGGTGTCAGTTTTCAGAGCAACGTACTGGGCTACCTGCTACTTTGGAGCCTATGGAGAAAAGTAAAACTGGTAATTGTCATTAAAGGAAGAACAAAACTACCTTTGCGTGTCCTGTGGAAGAGTACCATCACCCTCATTCTCAGGAAAAATCTGTCTCCCAGCAAAAGCAAAACACAGAAAACAGAACAGCTGTTTCCTCTAACATTTTTTCCTAATGAGTTTGTTTCCTAACGAAGAGTTTGTTCTCTTCTCATCAGCTAGCATTTCTCATTATCTTTGCACCTGGAGAAAAACTTCTTTCCTTAGAAGTACTTATGATAATAATGATGGAATAAGGACTATAAATTAGTTCCCTAATTTAAGGTATTGCTTGAGAAATAACTGGTTTAGGCCCGTTCTTGCTACTTCACAACGTCACCTTTTGGGAACTCAGAGTTTCAAATATTACTAAGCCCATTTATGAAAACGTGTATGTGTCTTCCTCTCAGCAAGAGCCATGTGTCACTTCAGCCTAACGCAGTTAATATAATATATCCCCTGGGCAGATACAGAGCACTTGGATTATGAAAGTTATCACCATTTGTAATTTTAAAGTCATTTGTTTTAATTTTTTTTTAAACCAGAACCCCACACCAGTGATATTGTTGGAATAACACTCATTGCAAGTCTGATGAAATGAGCCACATACTGGGATCAGCTGCTCTGAGGAGCTGTCTAACCCTCTTCACTAGAAAAGCTCATAGTGAAGTTGCTAAGGTCAGGTGACAGCCTGCCCAGGGAGGTGGCTGAGTCACCATCCCTGGAGGTATCTAAGAAACATGCAGATGTGGCACTTTAGGGCATGCTCTAGTGGCTGAGATTATAGGGGATTTTTGTGTGTGTATGGCTGGAATCGACCTCAGAGGTCCTTTCCAACCATGAAGATTCTGTGAAATCAGAACCATAGAATGGTCAGAGTTGGAAGGGACCTTAAAGGGCATCGAGTTCCAACCCCTCTGCCATGGGCAGGGACACCTCTCACTAGACCACGTTGCTCAAAGCCCCATCCAGCCTGGCCTTGAACACTTCCAAGGATGGGGCAGCCACAACGTCTCTGGGCAACCTGTTCCAGTGGCTCACCAACCCCATAGTAAAGAATTTCTTCTTAATATTAGAAAAAGAAAATAAATATGCATCTTTCACTATGATTCCTTTTCACTATATCCTTCAATCTCAAAATCCTTGGTGGCATTTTGATCTTTTAACCCCCAGTAAGAATCTCAGAGTACTTACCTACTCAGGAAACACAACAGGAGAAAAAAAGAGACAGGGATCAGTAAAGAAAAGTAACTGAATTTTTATTAGCACTTCAACAATTACCTGGTGTTCTGTGGTAAAGCAGTTTTAAAGATTACACTGGTACCTCTGATCCAGCGAAACAGTATGGGTTTTTTATCCAAATACAAAGGGGGAAAAAAAACCCAAACATGTTTCCCCCTTGTTTTGGGGTTCATTGTTGCTTTGTTTTTTTAAGAAAAGCTAAGTCTTACATTGGCCACTTATAAGCAGAGACATGTTGCACCGCAGTTAAGTACTTCAAGTTTGACAAGACAAAAATTAATACTTTAAGATGTTAAATCCCTTTGAATCCCTTTTTTGCTTAATTGGGAGGGAGGGAGAGAGAAAGAGGGAAGATTGCTTCCTTGTCTTTCGTTCTCCCATTTCCCTCCTGTTTTTTGCAGGCCTAAAAGAAAAGTTGAATACAATGAAATCAAGAGGCCATACATGCCACATTCAAATATAGCTACCACAATGTTTTAAATTAAAATTTAATTACAAGTCTTTTCCTGCAGTGTACAACATATTAATGCTTACGTGATAATTTTTATTTTGATTATATAAAAGAGATTCTTTCATACATTTCTTAATGCCATTACCTGTTCAAAGTTTGTGTTTTAAGTGATCTTTACATAAAAACAGAGGTAGCTAAGTAGAAATACTATGTTTTATGAGGTCTCTATACATGGTGTAATAAGAAGATGGATTAATTTCAAGACTTCATAATAGTTTTTTATCCCCAAAAATGAATGCTTTAACACAAGTACAGTTATTTCTATTTAGCCTTTGTCACCATGGACAGTTGCTACATTGCTATGGAAACATGGTAAAACTCATTTTATTAGGCAAATATTTGAGTTCCACTCAAGCACACTTAACATAATAAAAACAAAACAGCGACCTATGTCATAATTTAATTCTTTGTTGAACTTATTATGGGAATTTAACAGTGCTTTTGATTAGAAGAAATCAAATAATCAAAACACTGGATTTTAAGTTTGGCGTTTTCTGTGCTGTCCAAATAATAGCTTATTTATATAGAAAAAAAAATCTAAAAAACTCCAGCATCTTAAGTATGTTCAAAAGTGCCCTTTCCAGCATCAGGAAAATGTTGATTAGGAAAGCACCGCTAAATTTTAAAATAGCGAACAGAGTTAAAAATGAAAAGTGAACATGAAGTAAAACATTGTGGTTCCAAATTCTGCAAACAGATCAGGTACACAGGAAGTTTTGCCTGCACAGAACTGGACCATATTTTTTCTCAGACACTTAAAAAGGCAACAACTGTACAAAATGGAGAATTTAGCAGCTGCTTGAAACAGTTAAGCAGTGCAAGTGTACATTTTCCTTGTTAGGCTTGAGGATCATTTAGTAGGTCCCTGAAATCTTGTGTTTACATAATATAAGCCAGCATTACAGAAAAATGGAACCGTATTTTAAAGAACTTTCCTAAAATGTTCCTGATTCACAGCATCCATACAATCCACAAAAGAAATGGTTCAACTTCTCTATAGAGATTTAACAGTATATTATGTTTAGAATCCAAATCACATAAACATCTATATTTGCATCTGTTGGCATCTGTTTGCAATTTTGATATAAGTTTTGATGAAATAAATAGCTGTTTTGTCCATACTGGCCAAAAAACAGCTTTGATAAGTCAGAATGCAATTTTGGCACAGTATTTTTTACTGAATTTCCACGACAGAAGTACAGACAGGAGGAAGAAGCCAGTAACTACTTAAAGGCGACCACGACTTATTAGTTCCTGCTTCTAACAGCTCAATGTTAATCTTGAAAAGCACATTTTTGTTCTTTAATGCATTGTCTCATGGGAGATTTAGCTTGAAGATGGGCTAATATGTCCATCTTTTCATAAAGGTCTGCACTCCCTGACTGAACTACATCTCCTATAAGTCAATGCAGTCTTCCCCAAATGTTGGCTGTTTTACCAAAGCAAGAGATTCTTTTAATTCTTGTGTTTCATGAGTGTAGTCACAATAATGAGTGGAATATAAATCAGCATTTAGCTTTGATATGACTCCCTGACTTTGGCCTGCAGGGCATCACAAGTCTTCTTAGCATCTCCCAACAACATGGCAGTATTGGGTTTGTAGAAGATTGGATTGTCCACCGCTGCATAACCGACTCCCAAAGATCTCTTCATCACAATGACCTGCACATAAAGAGTTCATGTTTGAAACACCAAAAACCAAGCACCTTTCCCTTACTTTGTCAATAATGTCATGTTGTTTTAGCTATTGCCTGGTGATGTTTATAGTATTGAAGAACCTTTTTCAGCTTCCCATAGAAGTTGAGAAGAAACATAGACAGAATGGCCAACAGCAATAAGCTGTACCATAGTCATCATGCTTAGTGTACATGTGGGGGTTGGCAGGGCAGTAGGAACCTGTGATGACAGGCTGGGTAAGCAATTCACTGGGCAGTGAGATGACTTTTGTGTATTCTTTTGCCATTATTATTATTGCAGTTACTTTCCTTTTCTGTTATTACTCTACTAAACTGTCTTTGTCTTAGCCCACATGGGATTTTTTTCCTTCCTTTTCTCCCTCTTCTCCCCATCCTTCCTGGGGATGAAAGGGGAGTGGCCAAGCGCCTGCGGGGTCCTAGTTCCTGGCTGGGATTAAGCCGTAACACTTTTTTTTGGCTCCATACATTGAGTGCCACAAAGATTGCCGTGGTTTAACCCCAACTGGCAAGCAGGATCATGCAGCCACTTGCTCACTCTCCCCCAGTGGGACGGGGGAGAGAATGAAAAGAGTAATAAGTGAGAAAACTCATGGGCTTAGATAAAGACAGTTTAATAAGTAAAGCAAAAGCCCTGCACACAACCTTCATTGCTTCCCACCAGCTTTCTTTATGAAAGCAGGGCTCCATCACATGTTAACATATACTTGGGAAGACAAACGCTGTACCTCAGAACGTCCCCCCTTCCTCCTTTTTCCCACAGCTTTATATATTGAGCGTGGTGTCATATGGTATGGAATATACTTTGGTCAGCTGGGGTCAGCAGTCCTGGCTGTCTCTCCTCACAACTTTTTTGTTCACTCCCAGCCTTCTCACTGATGGGGTGGTATGAGGAGCAGAAAAGGTCTTGAGACCTTAGCAACAACCAAAATCACCAGTGTGCTATTAAAACCATTCTCATCCCAAATCCAAAACATAGTGCTATACCAGCTGCTAGTAAGAATATCTAGTTTATCTCAGCTGCAACCATGACAAGGCTTTTGAGGCTATTTTAAGAACCCAATTCCCTGACAGTAACACAATTCAGATTAGTGTTCACATTAATACTTGGTGCAACATCTGTTGGTACTTCTCCAGACTATTACTCTGTGTAGTCTCATACATGGGATTTAAAAATAAAATAAAAATCCTTTAAAAAAAAATTACAGCCAGTTTTAGCTATTAAATGTCAAACTAGTTAACCATGGCACCTTCACAGAGAAACAGTGAAGCTTTATCAACTTACACATCTATTTCTCAACCTGTAACACACAGCTACACACAAAACACTGATAAATGTATGCACCTACGACTCTGAGTATGTGAACAGCTAACCCATATCCAGAACTACGACTGGATTCAGAAATCAGTGATCAGAGATCTCACAGAGGAAAATCAAGTGTATGCACTTTACATCAGACTATGTTGCTTTCAATGAGCAAAACTGGACTAAGCTCTCTACTCAGCCCAGGCACACGTTTTTGGTTTGGTTTGGTGGTTGTTTTTTTTTTTTCATTTAAGCATATTATTCATTTTTGTATTTCCTCAAAGTTGTCAACCAACTTTCCTATACACTTTAAAAAGCAGGTATAGAAATGCTTCAGGTCTGCAGATGTCAGTAGAAAATAATTTATTCTAATCACACTTTTAAGTAGAAACACTTTTATTAGTCTTCTCTACTGCAGTCATCATTAGTCGCTCTAAAGGACTTGCTGATTATTATAATAACCATGAACAATGTATCACACTTGCAAAGTACTGTTTTGTTGGACACCTTGCAGAAAAGCTTGTCATGGAAACTGGGAGAGTTGGAGAACCTTATCACTTTACCCTTATGTTTCTAAAAGCATGGTACCTAAGGTAGGTGCTAGTGTAAGACTGTTAATCTCACCTGTTTGGACTTCCAGACCTCAAGAACTGGCATTCCAGCTATGATAGAGTTCGGATCTTCCTGAGCTGCTGAATTAACTGTATCATTTGCACCAATTACAAGGACCAAGTCAGTATCTGCAGCAAGACAAAGAAAATAACACTGATGAAAAAATATCTGAAACATGAACACTGAAGCTGACATACACTTCCGTGTTAAATCTGGTCTTTAGAGACAGAACCATCCCTTAGGGTAAGCAGTCTACAAACATCCGTGGGGACTTCATTCACACAAGTATTTTACAAACTTATCAGGCAAGTGCTACCAACTACCCAAAGTAACCTACAAGCATCCACAATCCCATTCTAAAGGACTCATCACCCTACTACTCAAAACTTAAATCCTTTGATTTTTAAATGTAGTTTTGTACACACATAGTATCATCACCTTCAAACTTCTTTGTGCCTGGCTTTTCCTCTGAATATTCTTTCAAAGTAACCTTTATCAGCAGCTTTCTGAATTTTAAATGAAGATACAAAGCAAGAAGTTATCTGTACAACATTATACTGGTTTGCAAGACAAGACATGGCCAAGATTTCCACAACACTTGGCCTAGAGAAGCAACAGTAGTTTTCTTGTATGGAGCAGTAACAGTGATAAAAAAGACAAAGCATTTGTCACTTACTTCACTGCTACAAGCAATTAAAAAACCACAAGCTGTTCTCTTGGCTCTGGAGAAAAAAAGTTTCACAGGCCTATTTAACCTCCCTTCAATATGTACTTTTTTCTGTACTTCTACATTCAAAATTTCCCTTTGCTTTACCTGTCTGTAATCTCTGCTTCTAGTTTTCTGCTTCTGAGTAAGGTTATTTCTTTTATTCCTCTGTGCTCACTTGCCATCAGCTGGGAGAGTATTCAGATTGCAAGAGAAAGACATCTACTCCTCTACAGTTGCACCACAACAAGGGAAACTGAATGGCCTGAATGAGATTCTCTGTTTTTAAAATCCTTCTTCAACGTAAAAATGGCATCAAATAAAAATTTACAAGATCAAGTACAATCTACTGGAAACTTATAGCTCACATACTAACCTGGGAAGTCTTCATTGATCTCATCCATTTCCAGCACAATATCATAGGGAACACCAGCTTCTGCGAGGAGTACATTCAGCTGACCAGGCATACGGCCAGCCACAGGGTGAATACCAAACCTGAAAAGAAAGAAAGTCCAATCCCATTAACAAGTACTGACCACTGATTTTATACAGTAAAATTTCCACCTGTGACCTTCAAGGCTGAGAAGTTAAGTGTAAGCACAAATGTGAACTGATAAAAAGGAATGGTTAAACCTTAACAATATCATAATTACATTTCCAGTGTTGCAGGGAACTGACTGGGTGGGAAAGGGAATGAGACATGTAGATTTGACTCTTCACCTGGAAAGCAGCTGTTCCTTTTCTGCAAAATTAATGACTGACACAACAGGCATGCAAAAGAAATTGTTCATTTCCCAGTAAAATTAAGATAGCTTGGAGTAAGAGTACACTTTAAAGAAGATTCATTCAGGAAGTTGTTGCCTCTGCACAGTGGCTTTGGAGAGCCTGCTGGACACTTCTAGTGACAACACAGAACAAATTTGTAGCCAGAAATGCCTGGGAACACATCACTGCAAGATGGAGCAATTTTACACCCAGGAGGAGCTTATACCAACAAGCTTTTCTTCAACTACTTTTTAGAGTAACGGGACTATTTTACTATTTTGTCTGGCTACAATCAACAGCCTGAACCACATTATACACAGCAAGCACTTCACATCCACTTTCCATCAGTACCTTATTTAAGACCTTGCAACAGATACCTTTGGTTTTTTATGAATAAGCCTTTTTTCTGCAAAACAACCACTCAAATTAATAGGCTTTGCAAGTCCCTTGCACCATTACACCACAGAGTAAATTAAGTTGCCACAGCACAATACTCTCCATGAATAGACAAAAGACTGTGCAGCCTTTTGGAAGCAAAACCCCAGTGAGACCCAGAAATGCCCTTGGCAAATGACCTTATTGAGTCAGGTATCTCTGGAGTATGCATGGTGATCATAGTCTAGCACGCCAACAGAAAAATTAGCAGAGATTCTACTTCAAACAAAGACTCTGCTTTGTTGAATTAGGATAACAAGCCACTTTCTTCTCGTGACTGATTTTCAGAGGGGAAAAAAATAAAAATAAAGAAGATGAGGAGTGAGAAGGTGGAGAGCTAAGAAGCTATACCAGTTCAAGCAAGACAATTTAAGCAATGTTTCCAGAACCACTCAAGACCAACTTGGAGAACACACATTGCTTATGAATTACTAAAAATTCACACAGGGTAGCAATAGGGGGGGGTAAGGCATGCATACAGTTATTTAAGAGTAAAAACCTGACAAAATTCAGAATGGAAATGCTAAACTGGTTTAGCTACAACGTCAAAAGACACATTTTGGTTAGAAGCAAACTGTACTCTTCTGCTCATCTACTGGCTCTGAGTAAACTTGGCAGATCAGTGTCCACTGTCTCATGCATTTTCTGTCTTTCCATCTCTGGAGCTATTATCCAATGTAATGCTGATTCAAGCACACCAGGAATGCGTCAAATGAACAGGTATACAGCTGAAGTAGAACGTTTAATCAGAATACCTACACACACTTTGTAAGAGACAGAAAATACCCAAGAGAAAACTAAATTCTTGGATTTCTGACTATAAATCTCTGAGCAGAAATCCAAGTGAGTCAGGAATGCAATAAAAGGACTTCAGACTTCTGCAGTAAGAATGGAAAGACTGATAAATCAACTTGACATGACAGAGGGATTGTCATATATTTCTATTTTCAAATCCACTGCAACAGAAGTGGATAACACATCAGTGATGGTCTAGAAGTCACAGTCCAATTAACACAGATCACTTATGAATGTAACATTGAACAAATACATCCTTAAAAGGGCAAGTGAGCTCTCCATCAGCAACACAATGTTAAGACAATGCAAAGATGAGACAATTGGAACTCCAGAAACAAAATTAAGGACATACGATTAATCCACATAATACTAGATACACCACAATTTTAAGCTCTAGGTCAAACAGTAGGATAAAAGCTACCTTTAAAAGGAATGTGTTTAAAGAAAAGAGAATAGATTTTATTCAGCTAGTAAACATTTTGCATCCTGTTGCAAAGTATAATACCTAGAATCAGAAAAAGGAGAGCAAATACACAGGACAAAACATTAACAGCTTACGTTTCACATCGCTCTAATATAAGCCATGTGTGGTACTGCAGCTAGTCCTAAAGTGTACCAAATTCGATCACTTACAGTACAGTAGGAGAACTCTTATTCTGAAGTACACTTGAGAAAACCCATCACTCCTCTGGCAGTGAAAACAGATTTTCCAACAAAATTCTCTTTTGTTTCTAATAAAATTATTTGAGTGTCTTTGTGACCAAAGCTGTTTTGGCAATACACAAAACAAAATACTCGTGAGGTTTCTATTAAATACTATATACACATACAATCTTATTTCAAGGGCTGGAAAGCCAAAATTTAAGCTGCCAAGAGAATGAATTTCACCTTTGACTTCGCTATTCCTGGCAAGAGGCAACAAAAGAAGAGAAGAAAGGGACAAATTGTCTTTGTTCAGAAGGGTTATGGCATCAGCCATCAGTAGTTAGAGACTTCTGACAGACTGCTTGAAACCACATACCGCGTATTCACAAAGTTTGAGCAAGTTACTCATACAAAAGCTCTTCGGATGAATATTGAAGTGACTCCCAGAAGTCTGCTTCTAAGAGCCTGTTAAGCAAATATGACAGTAGCCTGCCAGTACTTCTTGAAACTGGATGTGCAAGTGTGTCAAAAAGAATCATTAAAAATATATTCCTCTAAGGTTTACATTATTTCACAAGACAACATCTACATGTATCTGGAGTGAAATTAGCCTGTTCAGCTGAAAGCAGAATTCAGGAATTCAGGTAAGTATAGAAAAGAGATAGCCAAAATCCTTCATGGCTCACAACATGCCTAATAGAAGCTATGTGTCTTCTCCTGACTCCGAACAGCAGCAGTTCTTCAAAGCTTTGTGTGTTATGGCAGAAACATTTTGTCACATGTGCTCTCCCAGATGTTCAAAATATGAACCTCATTTATATTCAGAAACTCAAAACACCAATGATTCTGAGATGTGTTTTATGGTAAAAATGTTTTAACATGCAAAATTTGTAAGTTTCTTTGCTGTGCTTTTAACACCAGTTATGCAAGAACTCCCTTAGGTTGGTTGGTTGGTTTTTAAATCAAGCTGAAATTTCACACTAATTTCGAATTTCTGTTTACATGACATTGAGTTTTCAGTCTATATATACTTTATCCATAACAGAGATTTATAATCATGCCACGTCTGACTTGAAACATTATTCTTGTAGTTCACTGAAACACATAATTCACCAGGAATTTTTTTTCTTGACCCTGAGCACGTACATGAGGCACATTACCTCCAATTACCAGCTACACGAAGGGAGCAGACACTTCCTTGCTACTAGGACCTCACACTTAAAAATCATGAGTACTAAGCAAGGACATTCAGCCTTTTTAACCAGCCTTTTTGACACTTTTTACCTTTAGAAAGACAATACAGCACACTCAAAAGTGAGTTCGTATTTTGAACCTTTTCTTGTAATGCAAAGAGTGCACCATTTTCTTTGAAACTTAGACTAAAAATCCAAAATTCCAAACACAGACGTCATTATCTAAGACAGTATTTTCAGTACAGAAAGTACTTAAATTCAGGGGGCAGAAAAGAAGGAGGGGGAGGGGAAGTTACTTAAAGTAATATAAAGTTAATAGCATGAAAAGACAACTAACACATGAAAAAATACTGGAAAGTCTCAGAATGGGAATTACTTTTTAGACAGTTCATGAAGTCAGCATCTATCTTTATTACAACTGGATAGATAACATTCTTGTAATCCATACTGAAAGACCTAGCACCTACCTAACCCGATGTAGAAGTGTTTCAAGATCACTTCATCCATGTAAAGACAGGATTCCTGTCATTATGCCAAAACTGGACAGAGTGATGCAAGTAAGTAACATCTGGCTGGTGCTTAATTCAGCTTACTCAACACTTTAGACACAGCACATACAGAGAATAATTTGCCCCAGGGTCTTGCCTCACCTCCTCTTCCCCCCACCCCATTTACTTTATTTGTCTTTTGATACCTCTCCACCTCTGTTTCCAGTACAGACAATCTGTTATTCAAGACAACAGGAGGGAAAATGAAAAAAAAAAAAAAAGGAACAAGCCACACCAAAACACTCCCAGATGAACTGAGAAGCACACCATTTAGATAATATTCTACAGCTTGAATGCTGTCACGTAACAACGGTTGTGGTGTAGCACGACTTGTAAGGATCAGAGTTTAATGCTCTCATCACACATTACAGATGACTCTGCAGATGACGAGCAAAGCACACAGCTAGTTTAGGCCTGCTGTCCTGCTCAAGGCAACATATCCCCAGAAACAGTACTTCAGCATGGACCAAGCTCAGCAGCACTGCTGGGGTCAGGACAGATTAAATTTAACTGAATTGAACTAATTAAATTAAGCATACTTATGTGAGGGTTGGTACTATTTCCAGTTGCTATGGTTTATCACAGCCAGGGCAAGATCCAAATATGTGGCATGGGCCTTAGCTGAATGCAATAACCCTCCCAACTGCATGGAATTAAAAAGAGCCAGGCTCCACAGCACTCAGAGCTGAGCTGACCCAACCCATATGGAACCAATGGCATCCCTACAATACAGGCCAGGAACAAACAGCTACAGCTACGTCCTTGCAGAAGCTGATCATGTAAGCAAGGTTTGCTAGCTTTTTCTAGCTATGCTAACATAGCATTTGAGCTAACAAATCTGTGGCCCTAACAATTCCACGTAGATAATTTGACTACAAGACACAACCTGAAAACCAAAACGTTTACACGCTTAGTGTCTTCCTAGTAAGTATACTTAAACTTCCTAGAAATTTGCGTCAATGCACACTGTTCTTATGCTGCCTTTCATCTCAGTGAAAGTAATTCTCACCTCCATCTTATCTACACCTGAGCTATGCCATATGTTAAAATTGGCTGGGACAGCACCTTAACAGCTCATCCTTTAAAATTCTCCTAGATTTTTGCTGTAGAGCAATGAAGAACAGTGACTGTAAATTGATGTAATTAAACAACTTGAGTTAGTTTTATTTATGAAGTTGTATATAAATGTGTAGGTGGTACCCACCCACATGTTCTGTTACTCACAAGTAATGAGAACAATGGGAGAGGGAGGAACAAGACAACCCTAAAGACATTTGACTAGAGGTCAGATATAGAGATAACAATAAATGTAAAAAAAAAGTAGATCCAACATTAAATCCATCCTATCACATTTTCAAAAATGTAAGAAATTAGTGTTTCCATGTGCCCAAAAGTACCAGAAGACATAAAACCATGTTCTTCATAGTACCCACCTTGATGCGGACACGGACAGCATCAATTATGTATGCACATATGAGAAGGCATAGAGCTTTAAACTGTAGTATAATACTACAGAATAATTATATATATATACCTATAATTATGATTTTAATTATTGTTACTACTACACTTAATTATATAGAACCAATCAGAATTTCACAACTATGGGCTTCCAAACACAGTACGTGGCTGACAAACAACTTGCTCAGATGTAACTTTGCATAAATATGACACCAGTCACAGAACAAGCAATTCTTCTCCAAGGTCAATGGATTCTGGGGACCACAGTATTTAGCATATGAAAAGTTTTGTAGTTTTAGTCCTCCATAACAAGGGAAAGCTATAACAAAGGCTCAGCAATATCCAGCCCTCTGTGTGATCCTACTAATGCATTAAAGATGTGATCTACTGCAAGACCATCTCAACTAAGCGATGATGTTAGCTATGCAATTTAATAACTAAAACAGCCTGAAGTTTCCAAACTCTCCCATACTTCCAAATTTAAACCCTAGTCAAAGGTTATGCATCATGTTATATAATCTGCGCTCTTCACTAAGAATGTTATGGCTATAGGCAAAGTAAATGAAAACAGCAGCTCCTCTGGATCAACCGTGAGGCATGAAGCAAAGAAAGGCCACATGACAGACGCAATTTTTCTTGGCACGGTATGGGCATTACAAATTTATGACAATCGTATGTCCACGCTGGCACCCCTCCACAGCGGATGTGTGAGAGTGTCACCACATCTGGATGGTGAGCGCACTGGGGTCCCGAGGCACTCCAGGCCTACTGAAACCAGAGGGACAGCAGCTGCACTCAATGAACACCGTGGGAGCTCCGCAAAGTGATGAAAGGCCTGAATTACCACAAACTGTAAATACAGATTTATTTCATTAAAATACTAGGTAACCACTGCAGTGATCCCTTCCTGAAATTGACTCATTTCAAGTATAAGCCAGTTATTTCAAGGAATCATTCACGTTTCTCCCATGCAAAGCCAACATGAAAGGCAAAACCAGTAATTTTTTATTTCACCATGGTTGATAAAAAAATAAAGCTTGCCCCCACAGAAGTGCTGAAAGAAAAGCCAAAAGCACGCGACACTGTCATCGCATCAGCCAAGGAAGGTTCTTTTGTTGCACAACTAATGAGTCTTCAAAATTTTTAATGCAATTTGGATACACGCGGAGCTTTTGTCAAACATGGAGAAATAAAGTGTGAAGAGAACTGCTCCAGGAAGCAGATACACTACCACAAATGCCCATTTTTCTCTTATGTGTGACCAAATACATTTTTAAACCAATTTTATATGCAAAATTGCAACATTCTGGGTGAACATTAATAAGTAATTACTGCTAAACCCTACACCAACCCTGCTGATACCCAGCACAATGCATGCTGTAAAACACTGCAAAACCTTATATATGATCTTCAAATACTCTTGGAAAAGTAGCAGAAGAAAAAAATCAAAACCCACTAACTGCTAGAATACTGATTCCAAAGGAAAGTAACCATCTCATTGAAATAAACATATGGAAATCAGAGAATGAGCCTGGCTAGCCAGCATCTGTCCAAATGTCTTGTTTAAAATGAAAACTGAGCCTTGGCTAATTTTGAAATATTAAGTTACCATAATTAGAAAGTAGTTTAGCAAGCAATCAGCAAAGGAGGCATGATGTTAGCTTTCCCGTACTTTCAGTATCTATAAGGTCTGAAAATCTGAAGAAGGAGAGGACTTGAGGCCGACACTGGCATCTAAGAATTGTGCCTGCTCCTTGGAGCAGAATAGCAGAATAAATCCACGGGCCTGGCCACATGCACTCCAATAGTCCTGCCATGAAATAACCACAGAACTCAAATAGCAAAAACTGATGGGAACCCAGCAAGAGTAGGTCTAAGTTGCTTAAGGGATTAGAGATCTGTCATGAGAGGAGAGGCAGGAAGCTGGGATTCTTGAGCCTGCCAAAGGGAATCTTATTACTACATATAAATACTGATGGGCAGGAGTAAAGAAGACAGAGACAGATTCTCCTCAGTGGTATCCAATGAAGAGATAAGAGGCAACGGTGGTCACAAATTGAAATACAGAAAAAATCTGTTTAAGGGTTAGAGAACACTGGAACAGATTGACCAGAGAGGTTGACAAGTCTCCATCCCTGGAAGACTAGATACTCAAAACCTGCTGGACTAGATCCTAAGCAACCTGTTCCAGTTGACTCTGGTTTGAGCGAGGGGCTGGCTGAAGATCACACAGATTGATTTAAGACAATTTCGATGACCGTAACAGACAGAAGATCTACTTTTGACAGAGGCACTCTGCGTGCAGCGCATCAGTTCAAAATCAAGAGTTCCTGAAACCCATGTTCTTGGTGCAGAGGCTGCTCCCTGATGTATTCCTCCACTTCATATGAGACTGACCCCCACAAACGCTTCTCTGTACTGCAGGTCATTCCCCGCCTAGGAGGCCCAACTATTCTCACTGAATCCCTTTAATTATTACCCAACCAGAGGAGTCCATTTCCTTTAAGAAATGAGGACTAACAAAACCAAACCAAAACAACAAGAAATAAAATTTCTCTTAAAGGCAATTCAAAGCACTTTGGTTAGGTCTGTGCCCTCTTCCACTAACAACAAAGCATAAAGAAAAACTACTCTCCCTGCACTGAAGTCAGCTGTCGTGGCTACTCCTCACAGTAACATATTTCCACAAAGTGCTTGCTTTCACAGAGCTCTTCAATCTCCATCTTTAGAAAAGACTGATAACTGTTCATTTGAACACAATACCAAAAGCCAAAATAAAGTTTTATTTTACAAAAAACTTCATTGCATGCTGTGTAGAAAAATACTACGATATCCAAAAGTAGATCCTATGTACCCAAAGGATTTAACCTACCCTTCAAAAAAAATAAGATTTTGTTACTACAATAAAGTAGTATTAAATTTTAAAGCCTTTTTTTACCACTAAACTTTAGTATGACAAACAACAAAACAAAACCAACAAAAGAATTATTATCCAATGGCTGGGGCAACTTCCAAACCCCAAATTTAAGAAGAGTGTAAGGGAGTAAGGGATCTTTTCTTGATATTCAAGAAAATTCTTGATATTCTTGACATTTCTTGATATTCAGCAAAGGTTAGTACGACTAGAGCATTCCTCCAGCTAGTATTTCTGAGAGAGAGACCAGCATAACACTGATTGCAGACAGAAAAATTGAACCAAAACAAAGAGTTGTAAGGAATTTTAATAGAATGGATGGGAAAACAGGAAAAAAAAAAAAGAAAAAAAAACACAAACTGCAAGAAATCATAAAAAACCCACAACCTGTAATACTTTTCATCAAGGAAAATACATACCTGACATTCTTCCCTTGTTCTCTCAACATCTTCACCAGATCAGCTATGGGGTACTGAGCTTTTGCTGCACACAAACCGTAACCTGAAAGAATTTTGGTATTTTAAGCTGTTTTTCTGGTTTACTGTGGACAAAATAGTTACAGTTAAGTGTACCTTTCAGAGAAACAGAAGCTCTCAATTAAAAATAAACAAAAAAGTTACATATATGTATCTATATATGTACTTGCATACATCAGATAGTCATATATTCCCAGCCTGACCACTGTAATTCACATCCCTTTGGTCCCCTAACCACTAACAATGTAGTCATTTAAGGACTCAAACTACACAAGTAACTTCAGCATCACAGAAACACATGTTCCTTTCTCTACCAGAAAACGGTGCTTCACACAGGCACATAAAAAAATTGATAAAGAGACTACCATTAGGTTACCTCACCACCATTTCCCTCAAAAAAATGTTGGCTTTGCCTAATGAAAATCTAGTAGCTGACCATGGTTTTTATCAGCAAATAATCTTTTGAGTATTTCTGTCTGAATTAATTCATCAAAGCAATGATGCCCAAGAAGAAAGTGGAAAGTATAAATTATTAATGATGTCCTCAAGGAGGAGGACCACAGGAGCAAGAGGCAAACTCCTTGAAGATGTTTGCAAGCTGTGCTGGAAACAAAGTTAACTTCCCAAATTACATCCCTACCTCACCAATGTTTTTGTTTAAGTTGAAAAAAAATAAAAAAAGATTACTTTGTTATTTAGCATTCTTCTGATTCCAATGCTAAAATAACACAACAGTTATCCCATTCAGTTGTAGGAAAACAAGTCTTGAGTTACTCTATACTTGATCTCACATAACAGGGAGTGTGCTATTGAACCATATGAGTCTACAGCCAACTTAATAGTTTCAGAGAAGTCAGGGGGGTTTGTTTTCAGGGTTTTTTTCCTCCTTTAATTCCAGTATTTATTGTATACTAAGTTTTAGATGGTTTTCTGCCCTTTTTTTAAACAAAACTATGCATAATTGAGCAAGTACATGAGAAGCGTAAAGAAAAAAATCCTCTACTTCAGTAACTTAACAGACAAATACTTTGAAGAGACGCACAGAAGGAAAAACAGAGTGGCATACAAGTCTACAGTGAAGAATACCAACTAACCTGGCAACAAAACCAGATCACAGAATCACAGGATGACATGAGGTTGGAAGGGACCTCTGGAGATCACGTAGTCCAACCACTCTGCCAAAGCAGGTCCACCTAGAGCAGGTTGCACAGAGTGGTGTCCAGGCAGGTTTTGAATGTCTCTAGTGACAGAGACTCCAGCACCTCTCTGGGAAGCCTGTTCCAGTGCTCTGCCACCCTCAAAGCAAAGAAGTTCCTCCTCATGTTCAGATGGAAATTCTTGTGTTCGAGTTTACGCCCATTACCTCATCTCCTGTCACTGGGCATCACAGAAAAAAACACTGGCCTCATTCTCTCAACACTCACCCTTTAAGTCTTTATAGGTATTGATCAGATTCCCCGCTCAGTCTTCTCCAGACTAAAAAGACCCAAATCCCTCAGCCTTTCATCAGATCCCACAGACCCAGCTGATATTTGACACTGCTATGTTGCAACTAAAAGACATGCTACAGCTGTTTGCTCTGTTTGGGGATTTTGTTTGTGGTGTGTTTTTTTAACAATACATCCTCTGAATATCTTGCTGTTATGAGCCAGGGGTGTCTTACCTGGAGTAATAATAATGTTATTGGCTTCCTTTATCATTTCAATTGCATTGTCCACATTGATTTCTGTGTGGGTTCCAGTAATTTCCATGGGCTTCCCACCAGCTGTTGATGTGGTGCCATAGCCCCCTAGAATCACATTTGCAAGGGAACGGTTCATAGCCTGAAAGACAAACGGTTTTTGATCAGCTGAAGATGAAATAAAAAAATAAAGTAGAGCAGATGTCCACAAAGAAGTCTTCTGAAAATATTAAAGCCTTCCCGACAATGGCTTCTTTGCTGTTTTTTCCCCCTTACAGCTCAGTTTCTTCAAAGAGAAACTTTAAGAGACCCAGATTAACACAATGACAGCCGAACATCATCTAACATCACATTTTACATGCAATAAGAAAGCATCAGCATTTCCCCAAGACAAAGAACAAAACACAAGTAAGCATCAGCCTCTTGTTCTTCAAAGGGAGGGATATAAGAGAATACATATTTGATAAAAGAAATTTTATTTTTTTATACATACATGTATATACACACACAAATTTTGCAAGTTATTCTCATAAGTTCTTGAGCAATTCAACTTGTATGCACAGAACAGCTATAAGACCACATGGAAACCACAAAGCTTTTAGTGGTAGTACAGAAGCAAAGCTGCAGCATCAAGACAGGAAAGAACACAACAAAGCTAAGTAGCCACACAAAACTAACCAAATGCTAAATCAAAACAAATTGTAATGAACTGAAGGGGGCCATTAACTTACTGGCTGAGCACCAAAGGGGAACAAGACATCTTAAACTAGGAGCTTTAAGAGGAAAACACCTCCTGAAAATTCGTCTCTGTAGATAAATAGCCAGGAAAAGCCACTGGCTAAACACTCACTGGCGTGTCTCCTTGTGAGTGTGGTCCCAAAGCAATATCTGGAAGTAAGCGAAACTTGTAGCAGCAGTAAACAAAACTTTAGAAGCAGGAAAGGAACAGGATAAATTGTTTCTTTAATTAAACATGTGTGTCACACATCTGCTGTGCTAGTTCAGAAACCACAGCAAAATTCAAGAATGGAGATGCTCACATACAAGGGAGAGGAAACACCCACACAAAACTATGCTTCCCAAGTACCAATTTTCCACCGATATTTCAAATCATGCTACATCAGTTTTTTTGCTATAGCCTGAGAAGGTATACCACTCTGTAACATTCATCGGCTACCAAACAAACACAATGAAGATGTTAGAAGAATTTTTGTTTATCCTGATAAATCATCACTGTTTCAGATACTGTAAGGAGGCACAGCAATGCAGTGAAATCAGCATCTTTCTGCTGTCTGTAGTAGGCAGCAGTTCGAATCTTCAAAGAACACATTACCTTTGCCATGTATCACAATACTAAACCTTCAAGCAGGAGGACAGTCTACTCAGTATATTACAGCAGTTCAGTGTCAAGGAAGACAGCTGGCACAGAGTACTCTCTTCAAATGTGCCACATGCTAAGCTTACAAGAGGCAAAGCAGTCTCTACAAAAAAACAAAACTAAAACTAGACCGAATGAAAAATAACAAAGTTCAAATATTACTAGAAATCTGAGAATCAACAAAAAACAAGCATAAGACTGAAGCACCCTTGCCCAGTTCTGTACCGGAAAGCCAAGAAGAGAGGAGGAAAGTCTAGCAAAAAATAAAGAGTGATACTGAAGGGTTTAAAATGAGCCAAGACGTCATCAAACAACAACTAAGCAACCTAGCTAAAACCTACTCAACACAGGAATCATGTGGAAACTTCTGGTAATGGTAATGATGACCCAACTGCTAGCAAAAAGCCTTCTCTGCTGTGCATACACAGGTGATACTGGCCAGGAGCTTATAGCCCCAGGATAACCAAACTTTTGATCCCTGACAACTCCCAAGTCCTTCTACTGTGCCCACAGAAACAACATAGCTAGTAGAGGTGATGGACCAGCATACAATTTATTAGACTAACACAATTTGTCCTTTCTCCTACTCTTTTTCAACATCCCAAGTAATGGTTCCTCTTCTACCTGAAGCTTTTTCCCCCATCCATGAGCATCTCCATTCTAACACTACAGTTGCAATCATCAAGTGTACTCACTCTGCAAAAACCAAGGGACACATTACTACAATCAAGTGTGCTAAAGAACAGACATTGTGTTAGCATTTAAAAATTAGTCATAATTCACACGATGAGTGAACAGTATAGGCCTTTGCTTTTTTTGCTTCAAAAATAAATTCTTTGTCCTTAACTCACCCTATTAGGCACCAAAAAAAAGAGATGAGTAGAAAACCAAGCAGACAGGAGTGCAAAAACTAACTGGCTACCCAAATAATGTGTTGGCCAATATTATCAACTCAAGTTTATAAGACTACCGGGATTGTAGCTTAATCATCCAGAGCCTGTTTTATTACAAAACGTAATTGAAAATGTTGTAAAAAGAAGGTTTCAACCACTAAAATGTTTCCACAAACACCTCATCAGTACTAGATAAGCTTCAGTAAATACTCTCGTTTGGATGGAAGTCTTACAGGAAAAGGGTGGGGGTAGGAGGTAAAAAACTGTTGCTTCGTTAACACAGGTTGCAACAGCCTAAAGCAGAGTTTATTGGAACTCTTGAGCATTTTTGCTCCTGAAATGCAGCTTCAAGACAATGACATTTGGTATTTGGTCCCCTGATTATAATAACGCTTTTAAAAGTAACGATTTCCATTAAAGGAAGCAAAGAAGAAAAGAAAAATGCTGGGCTAGAAAGAAGTTATTCTGCTTATTGTGCAGAAATTATACAAAATCATTTTAATTTTACTGGCTGATCAACTCTAATTGTCTAAGCTTATGCAAAGCAGCACAACAGTTCTAGAATACCACCTCAAAAAACAAAACTTCCTGAAATTTGAGAAACGCGTAGGAGGAAAGCCATGCTGCTACTGCATAATTATTTTACTGATTATTTCTCCAGGCTTCCTATTTACCTACAGTCCTCCAACCAACAGACGCAAATATCACAGAATGATGGAACAGTCAGAGTTGGGAGGGACCTTAAAGATCACTGAGTTCCAACCCCCTTGCTGCGGGCAGGGATACCTCCCACCAGACCAGGTTGCCCAAAGACCCATCCAACTCAAAACTCTAAGTGCAAAGAGGACCTAGCAATAACATAAATTAAAAAAAGAATGGGACAGTAAAAGAAAAATGAAGGTATAGAGTGACTATGCCTATTGTTAAATAGGTACCAAACAGATCATATCTTCACTGTGACTTCAAAGAATTTGATCTTTAAAGAACACATTTTTCATCCCCGAGCTACCCATAAGCATCATCTTTTTATTGATATGAACTAAATTGCTTCCTATATATAAACACATATATTTACATATAAACAGATGCCCCATGAGCCACATAATCTGATTTTCTTTTGATAAGGAGATACAAAATGTTCAAGAAAAAACAAGACTCTTTAATAAAAATTCATCCCTGGGATCATTCATTTAGACTCATCTACATGAAGCTGCACAAAAATACTTTTTTTTAAGCTTTTCTGAAGTTGCTCTTCAAGAGAGATGAAAATTAACAATACCGAACATTCCTAACACGGTAACAATACTATTTATCAGCAGAGAGGATGTAAAAGACGACAGTCAGGGCTGACCATACAAAAGTATCACGACAGAAGAACAGCAACACCAATCACACAAAGAACACAGGATCAGAAGTGAAACAGAATCAGGAGGTTGACAAGCTATTGCACTGTGAACAGTTTTCTTGAAGTCATTACCTTCCATCTTTGAAAACTAAGCAGAGAGAGATAAGCGAGAAAAACAGACTTCTGTATAAGCATTCCAGAAAAAAGGAGAGCGTTACTAATTATGCAATATGATTTCCACAGAGTGGAAGCTCAAGTTTGCCTTGACACAGACATCAGTATCAGCAACACACTAATGCAAGCATGCTGCCACCCTGTGGTACTTCAAACCAGCTGCTCTGAAGGAAGCACACTTTCCTATAGCCCAAAAACCAAACTAAATTACTAGACAATGGAACAAAAGTTCTTTTTTAAAGGAAATCGCTACTTAATTTAGATCCTGCTGAGAAATTTTAAATTTAACTTAAATCTAACAACACTGCAGAGTGACACGACAAAACAGAATAAACCAAAACAAAACCAAAAAACCACGGTCAAGGACAAGTAATGATACTGATTTGAGCCCAGATTCAAACCCTCAATGCCCAAGTCAATGCAAAGGCTTTCCTCAGTTTTCAAGTACATATCTCTCCAAACCCAAGAGAATTTTCTAGCCTCTAAACACCTAGCAGTTTGGTCCTTTGATTACTTGTCTTCCTAGCAAACATGCTGAATTAGGTTTTTCCTTACTTGGAAAATAAGCACAATTTTTGTTGACTTCTTACCACACACATGATGTAAGAGAGGATGGCCCCAGAGGAGCCAATGAGTGCACCAACAATGGTCAGCAAGTTGTTGTTCAGAAGGAAGCCCTCAGCACACAAAGCCCATCCAGAGTAACTGTTCAGGACAGTAATAACTACAGGCATGTCAGCACCTCCAATAGCTGCTGTTAAAGTGACACCCTGAAAAAGGAAAGAAAATACTTCAGTATAAGCCTCAACTAAGGAGAACAAGTGAGAAGACAGTCTGCCTGCAGCACTGAAACAAAAAAACACCCTCTTCTTAAGAATCATTAAACTATTTTCAATGTAGGAGGCCTTAAGCTATGGCTTGAGAACTGGACTTCACAATTCTGCCTTCTCAGAGAGGACCAGAAGACATGCCACTCATTCTGTACGTAGTCACCTACTTTCATATCCTACCAGTTCCATTAAACTGCTCATACCATTAAAGGACTCATACCATTAAAAGATTAATTCTTTGCAAGATTCAGTTTACAGAAGAGTAACATTTGGGGTAAATTTTGCAATAGCTGGCGTGAGTGAGTGGGGGAAGTTACACATGGGGATAACCTTAAGTTTTCATGATGACCTGTAGACCCAGTGCTGTTTAAAGTATTTTAAGGATAAACTTTTTTTAAAATCTTTTAAAATACCAGTTTGTCATATAAAAGGCTCTATTAAGTCATAGCTGCAGAAACTAATTATATACACACATGAATGCATTTTTCTCTGGAACAATTCTGGTTTACACCTAGTTTTAGGAAACTCAGTTTCTACTTGCTACTGCAAGGTAGCATGCAAAGCCAAAGAACAAACTTCTCGTTTAATTGTGTTCACACCTCCTACAATTTCCCAACTTACCATTATGGCTGAGAGAGCTGACACAGAACCTAAGCAGGTAATTCCCGTGGTGTAACTAGGATCAATCATGTATGGAACCATCCCACCAATGCTGGCAGCCAGTAAACCCGCGTTCAATGCATGTCGACCAGGCAAGAGCAGTGGTGCAGAATTCAGGATACCTGCAATCAAATGCATATTCACAGATTGATACATACATACAGAAAAGCCTGTCTCTTGCCCCAGAGAAGACTGAACACCTCAGCAAAATAAAAATTTAAAAAAGAAGAGTGGGTAGAAGATAAAATAGAGTGAAAACTGCAACCTTGTGCTGACTCTAGCATTGCAAGACATCCACACTTACTCTAAGTTCTTAAAATACTCCTGTTTAAATTCTTATTTTACTGCCTAATTGCATTGAAGTGCTTTCAGAATAATCACAAAAATCTCTTCTCTTGAAAAGTCTTTATTTTTAAATAAACAAAAAAAACCAAGCAAACAAAAAAAAAAAGGAAACCAACAAACTTTTATTCTGGCCCCAAGTCTTTGCATGTTGTATATGAAGCTCTCTTTTAGGAAGCTTTTACCTGGAACTTCTTAGTACAGGTATTATCTCAGCCTCTAAAAAGCTGCGTGACTAGGAAAAAAAAAAAAAACACACAAAACACTATGCATATAAAACTCAAATATAAAACACACCTGCTTTTAAATGCTTGAATTTCACCAGTACCCTCAAGTCACAGAAACTTCCCACTGCTTCCCATACTGGCAGAGACTTGAGGGGAAAGAGGGTTTGGTATTTGTGTGATTCAGTTTAAAAAAAACAACTACGTATGTATTTTCACTGTAGGCTTTCCCACCCTGCCCCTGAAACAACACAGCACACAGCAGAAATGATACACTGAAAGTAACTGATAAAATTTTAAGTAATTGCTGAGTGTCTCATTTAAATTTAGCTATATTCAAGGGAAAGAATGAACTGGCAGTCTCAGGATGAGGAGTCAAGTTGTGTGACCTCCTACCTCTACTTCAATAGTACAGACAAGCTTATTACTGTAATGAAATGAAAACGCAAGGCAAGGGGAGAAAAAAACAAAAGGACAGTGGGCTGAAACAGACAGTGAAGATCACTAGGGACATGTGCACAAATCACTGAAGAAAAAGGGGTAAGATGGAGAAGAGAAAAAAAGTAGCCAAGAAGAAATACATGGATAACTGCTTAGCAGAAATACACACTACTGACAAATCCTTCAAAAGATTATTAGAGAAGACAGCTTTCCATCCATGTCATGCTTCTTCCTTCAATTGCTGGTCTCATAAAAACTGAAGAAAGTAAACAGATGTTTCCCAAAGGAACTATTGCAAAGCTAATAACAAGGTTAGTTATCAGAAACTCTTAGTCGGACTTCTTTGTATAGGTATCTCAAAAGCTGTGTGCTTACAAAACCAAAAATAAATGCAATAAAGAAACCTTTGGGTGTATGAAAATCTGGAATTAGCGAGTATTTAATTTAGAATGCATATTTACTAAAACAGTAAGAGGTACGGAGTTTGCACAGTAGGTAAACAGAGAGTGAACTGAATGATTTAAAGCGAGGTGGTCTCAACTGATACTGCAAGCTACCTACCTAAACAAAGCCCACAAGGCTACAGACAAAACCCCATGAACATTAGCAGTGCTCACTGAGTGCAGCAACACCAGGTTTCAATTAAAATGTCTACTCAGGAATACAAAGTTGTGATCAAAGAGGTTCAATAACAGCCATTAGAGAAACAGTGTCTGGTGGTGTCTTAAAACCAATAAAGCAACACTTAACTTCCAGACAAGATGAATTCAGCAAAGCTTATGTGACTTGGTAATTAATAGCAATGGTATGTCTAAGCACTGACAACAAACCTTTCATAACTAAAGCTGTACAAAAAATAGACAGAATTAAAAGTTATGCTCATGAGACAAATACATAAACTTTTACCTGATGCAGAATACAAAGTTTCTTTGCAATTACACCACCCTAAAGGTTGAGCTAAACCTTTAACACATACTTAATTCTGAGCAGAAGGTCTCACCTTGCAGTTTTCCATATGCAACAAGAGAGCCACTGAAAGTCACTCCTCCAATGTACGTGCCAAGATAAGCCACGATCTTGGTGAGATTTGCAGCTGGATCGGTAGCAAAGTGAGGATATTCAACTATGTATTCTGCTACACAGGTAAGCACAGCAGCCAAACCAACCAAACTATGAAAAGCAGCTACGAGCTGAGGCAGATCTGTAATCTGGATGCGTTTAGCAATCGTCAGACCTATTGGAAGTTGAAGAGAGAAGGGAAGTCTTATAAAACACAACCAATCTGTGCCACTAAAAACTAATGTATCGTGGCTTGGTGTGCAATGAATACATGCACACACATGCCTCTTCCAATGGAAAGATTTGTTCTACACTAAAAATTGCTATGGCATTTAACTGAAAGCTGCATATATGTATTTTGTGCAATGGGGATATCACAGAAATTAGAAGAATAAAGCATATCACATTCTTAGAAACACCATTATATAGAGAAAAATTCAACATTTTTGCGAATAAAGCAGTATGGAAAAAGATAATTTAGCAACATTCAGTCAGGAACTGCAATATGAAGTTGGGCAGGTTCACTGAGCTCTGCATATCCAGTTTCCTTAACAGAGATGATGTGCTCCTGCTTTTCCACCTGTCTCCCCATTCTTTACCACAACCTGAGGCGTTAACAGAAGCTCTGGGACTTACAATTCTTTGATCACATATTTGCAAAACAACTTATACAAGCCTTAACTGTAAGTCAGTTGATTCATGTGTGAGTTATACAATATTTTATGTATATACAGCTTGCATAAATGCATGTATACAGCATATATTGTTAGTTTATAGTTTCATACACATACCTATGGTACCACCAAGTGCCATTGCACCTGACATCTGCGCCAACAATTCAGGCGAGGGTTTAAGAGCTCCAAGAGTTGCTGCCAAACCTCCTGCAACACCAATCATACCCAAAGCATTTCCAAGGCGAGCTGTTCCTTGGGTGGACAGACCAGCCAGTGCACCAACACAGCATAAGCCTGAACCCAGATACATCATCTTTAAAATAAGAAAAACATAATAGGCATACATGAAGTAGAGCCAAATCGCACAATCATTATAAAAATATTTCTGATTATTACACAGAAGAGCTGATTTTTCCAGAATCACAAAATTATATGGGGTTGGCAGGGACTTCGGGAGATCACCTAGTCCAACCACCCTGCTAAAGCAGCTCCTCCTAGAATAGGCTGCACAGGAACTTGTCAACGCAAGTTATGACAGACACGGAGATTCGATCACCTCTCCAGACAGCCTGTTTGAGCGCTCTGCCATCTTCAAAGCAAAGACATTCCTCCTCGTGTTCAGATGGAACATCTTATGTACAGGTTTGTGCCTGTTTCCTCTTGCCCTCTCACTGGGCACCACTGAAAAAAGACTGGCCCCTTCCTCCTGACAGCCACCCTTTAAGTATCTATAGGTGTACACAAACCCAAAACTAAACTGTCCTGTTCACTATAGGAACAGTTTCAGAATTTGCTTATGGCACATTGCAATTCAAATTGAACAAACTCCAATGTATAAATGAACCGAGCTGCACATGCCAAGGTAACTGAAAAAAATCAAATACATTACAAGCCCTTGGTATAAAGGTACGTTTGGATTCTATTTTTCCAAACACAGAAGGCAACACACATTGATTTTTCTTACTATTAAAACAAATGCAATCAAAAAAGTTTACCACGAAAGGTGCTATGGGTACCATCCCTGCACATCTTTCTATGCTAAAATCTCATTCCATCCAGATGTCATGCTTGCTTCAACTGTCATGCCAAGTCGTTTTATCAGAAACATTTAAACCAAAGACTGATCTCTGCAGTCACTCTAGTATTTAAACTGTTATTTAGGAAAACTGTCTAATAAATAACAAAGTATCTGCTGGGACACAATTTAAAAAAAACAAACAAACCCCAAGCTTTTAAAACTTGCAGATTCAGCATTTAGAGTATGATTGCAAACCTAATCGACTTCAGACTGGCTTAGTGGGAATATGTAGCTAATTACAAGACCACGGTTAATTTGCTATTTACTCCTTAACAGAGTAAGCAGTGAAGAAGCACACCATGCTGTGAACACTGGGCTAAGAGCCGCCAAACTACTTCTTACCTGTTCAATATTATAGCCACCACTGAGAGCAGCTGCATAGCCTCCTACAAAGACACCACCAGGAAGTAGGTACAAGTAGTTGTACTCAGGGGGATCTGTGGGACGTTTGAACATATCCAACATCCTCTGCGTAACTAGAAACCCACCTGGTCAAAGAAAAAGAACAATTTTACCAAAAAAAAATAATCTGAAACTAAAGATATGCCAAGCTGTAAGAGAATCATCTACTATTAAGTCATACTACCATAGAAAGTTAGCAACTGACACCAATAAAGCCTCTTAGAAGTTAGTAACCTGGAAAACCACCAGAAAACAAAAGGTGTAATCAGGGTGAGATCCTGTTGTCTTTTTTAGGCTTTGGAGGTAACTCATAAAAAGAGGAGCTGAAAAACCTGAAAGACTTGTTCTGACTCCATAGTCTACACTGACTGGAAGACAGCCTTGTTTATGACTGCGTCCCTTTCCCCACTCAGTGCAGCAGAAAGCTGTATTTTTAAGTCATATTGCTCAATTTCTTATCCTTTTTTATTTGTGAAGCTGAGACTTCAAAAGCTCAAACAAGCAGAATTTTGGTCTATGCCACTAGTACTTTTGTCAAAGAGGAAAAGGAATAGAGAGACAAATGCAGCATCCTCTTGGGATATAAAGGAAAAGATATTTTATATAATCATCATCCAAAGGACACTGCAAAAGAAAAACACACATTTAAATGCTTCCCTAAGAAAAGGTTACACCAAAGAGAATGCAACCCAGATACAATAAATACTATGAAAACTGTGGGGGGAGAGTGTTCTTTATTGATGGATGCTCTCAGATCCTATTCCCAGAACATTTCTGGAATTTACAGAATTAAAGAGCTAGCAGAAAAAAAGAGAGGAAAAAAAAAATTAGACAACTGCTTTAAAGTTACCATCAGAAAAAATGTTAACATTCATACCTGCAATATTGACTGAGGAGATAAAGGTCGAAAGCACTGCCAGAGCTTGAGAAGTGCTTTCAGGCATATAGCTTCCTCCCATTAATACCAGCCCGCCAACTGCAGTTAGTCCTATTCAAAAGGGAAAAAAGTGTTACTGAACCTTAAAAGGCTCTATATCTACAGAAAGTTTCCTTACAGGTGTCAAACAGCTACCAGTGAACACAGATTTTGACACCCTACTTTATACATTACTATTTAAACAGAGACTACCATCATGTTTTTTAGCAATATAAGCATGTTTCAAAAGAAAAGTACACGAACATAGTTTTGAAGTACTGTGCCTCAAGCACAGACTCAGCCTCTGAGTACTTGTTTCATGAAAGAAACTTTAACAATCAAAGTAGACTGGCCTCATGACCTGTCATATATATACACATGCAGATATAGAAAATATTATATGCTTATAGAGATATGATTCTTACGAAAACAATCCCGAGGGGGGGGGGGGGGGGGGAAAAAAAAAAGGAAAAAAAAAAACATTTTTACTCTCTCCANCCTTTTTCACCTCTCTCAAAACAAACGGTTGGAGAAGAGGAAAAAAAGAACACAGAAAATACGAAAGACAAGTTATTTTCAGGGCAACATATTGAAGTACTCCAAGTAAAACAAACTTTAAAACAGGTTAAGAGTGAAAAATTACTTAGAAAAGTTAGAAATACCCAGCATCACATTTGCCCTTCTTTTGAGAAAACATACATACTCAGAGTATGTTTCAGATGTCTTTGCTCTTTACGGAAGTAAACTCAGACATGCCAAGTAGTAACTAGGCTCTTTGGCATTTTACGAGTGGATCAGCAGACTTCTGGCTGAAGTTTGAGTAAAAGGAGCTATACCTACTTCAAATAGGAAATAAGCAGTTACATGACAGCTACTTACCTGAGATAGCATTAGTCACTGACATGAGTGGAGAGTGAAGAGCAGGAGTCACACCCCATACTGTATGGTACCCCACTATTCCAGCTAGGCCGAATGTTGTCACCATTTGTGTGAAAGCATTATTAGGAGCTACAATGCCCAGTCCTAACATGCTGGATAAGCCTAGAATAAAAGCACAGCAAAACTTAGATATCTAACTTTTCAACAGTTTCTTACATCTAAATTGCATATAACAGTAGTCCAGTATTAAGCTAAATGCTAAGTTGAGTTTTGTGCATGAACTTGTTTCAAAATCAGCTGGATCATCTTTGTCAACTACAAGGCTCTTTTGGTGCTAGTGTTTCTTTCACAATCATGGAATAGTTAAGAGTTGGAAGGAACCTTACAGATCATCGAGTTCCAACCCCCCTGCCATGGGCAGGGACACCCCCCCACTAGAGCAGGTTGCTCAAAGCCCCATCCAGCCTGGCCTTGAACACTTCCAGGGATGGGGCATCCACATCTTCTCTGGGCAACGTGTTCCAGTGCCTCACCACCCTCACAGGAAAGAATTTCTTCCTGATATCTAGTCTAAATCTCCCCTCTTCCCATGTAAAACCATTACCCTTGTCCTGTCACTACACTCCCTGACAAAGAGTCCCTGTCCAGCTCTCCTGTAGGCTCCTTTCAGATACTGGAAGGCTGATCTAAGGTCTCCCCAGAGCCTTCTCTTCTCCAGGCTGAACAGCCCCAGCTCCCTCAGCCTGTCCTCATAGGAGAGGTGCTCCAGCCCTCTGATCATTTTGCGGCCCTCCGCTGGACCCGATCCAACAGGTACAACAACAGAAAATAAAAGCCTAAATATAACACACACATCTTTGTTATGCATGCACACAAAGCAGCAAAGACAGGTTTCTGCACCAACACTGAATCCTGCCACTCTCCTGTTCCATAGCAAAAGCGTAGAAGAGTCACAATCACATTGAGATACTACTTGGAAGACTCAAAGCATGCATATGAAGAGCAAAGGTTAAAATTAAGAATATTCAATTCACTAATTACCTCATGCAGAAGTTCTGATGCATACAGAATACCAAATGACACAAAGAGTCAATATTTATTTGTTAAAACAAATGTGCCGTTCTCAGTACTTCAGTAGATTGTGGGCACTTAAAGTCTCACACAATGCATTAAAGTTTGAAGAAAGAGATGGCATCAAATTGATTCTGCTGCAAAATATGGGAACGGCTCCCAGCAGGAGTCTAAAATTCCCTACAAATTTTACTTAAATATCAGTAAAATACTTAAAGCAAAACACACACACACGCACATAGCATGGGCCAGCACGAATAGTAATACTTTTGGTTAAATTTCTAAAATTGTATTTTCCCTCTCAGCAGTAATTATTGCAGTACACTGATTATGAACCAGATACACCAGCCAACCAACTGCTCTCACACCTAGTGGTTAAATTAAATAAGTGAAATGAGGAGTCATTTAAAAGTATTAGACAAATGAGGAGCACTTTACACTGGTTCTCCAGCTCTGGAAGTTGCCTACCTGCTGTGTATACAGACGCACTAGTCATAGTTTTTCTGAAAGGTGTAATAGTAGCTGCTTTTTCCGCTTCCAGCTCTGCTACAGTCTTCTGCTTCATAGGGGCTCCTTGAGGAATGTTATTTGGTGGAGGTGCTGGGAAAATCACCTTGCCATCCTGACAAGAAATATTTACAGTTATCCCTAACATGGCAAATGCTTTGTAGAGAGAAGCCTACTCTTCTTAGTCTTGCAACTCAGATGAGCCTTAACATCCTACAGCCACGCCACAGGAACATCTTCCTTTTCTACATCAGAAGAAGTATGCAAGGCTAGATGATCAGTACAGCCTCACCAAATTAACCATACTGGTTTACACTTTTTTCAAACAAGATTTAGTATCAGTCTCCAAGAGCACCTGGTGGAAACACAGCACTAGGCTTGAAAGCAGGAGGCAAAACAAAAAGGGGTAAAGTTCCTTAAACAAAAAACATTTATGCAGAGTAAAACAGGGTCTTGGAAACAGCAAAATCTGCTACAGATCTGAACTGCAATCAGAGCCTGTCCAGACCTAAGCTAGGTATCAAGAACAATGTCTCATATTTTTTGATGCTCTTCTGGCCTCTGGCAGCATTACTGGGGGAGCTGCCAGACTTGAGCTGTACACACCACTGCACCAGTCTGGGAGAGCTAAAGTCAACACAAGCCTCCTCCAAAGTAGGTATCACAAGTTATCACGAAATGTTGTCAATGTTATGCAGCAACACATAACAGAAGTTAAACACTTCTAATCTAAAATGCAAGTTATTACTTCCAAATAGCTGCAGGAGGAAAGCCCATACTGAACCACATCCTAAGTTTATTCTACTGTTTCCTAACAGAACTTAAATTATTCTTATTGTATTTCCACCATTTTTTTTTTTCCGAAGTTATTCTTATTAAAAAAGAAACTTTTATCTCTTAAAAAAAAAAAAAAAAAGAAGAATGTTTCTCTGGTCCTGTAGTAATTTAGAACATGTTTGAAATATAACTATGCTTTTAGTACATCACTTTTGTTCCTATTTTTCAATAGTAGACGTTAGGAATTTGTTCAACCATGACAAAAAGACAAAAGCAAAGAGGTTTCCCTTCAAAAAAAAGGACAGAGGACTATTCAGCTGAATACAGACATGATTGCCCACACTGTCCATCAAGCCACATCTGAAGTCTATTGCCACGCAGTATATTTGAATGCATTTTAAAGAGAAAACACTCATAAATGTAGAAGTACATACTCATAAATTAACAACATAATATTTACTGACTTACCTTCATTACTACAGTTCCTCTAATAACATGATCCAGAGTCCCATAATCAAATACATCTTTTGGATCAAAGTAGAAGTTCTCTTTGTCCGGACTAATAGCCTTTAGGAGTTTGATAATATTATTGGAATACAGCGTACTGGCCTGAGTAGCCATTCTGCTAGGCAGGTCTGTGTAACCGATGTGTGTAACACCCTGAAAACATTCAAGTATTACGGATTAGTTTAATCTCTGAAGAAGCAGCACGTCTTCCAAAATATTCATCTGGAAATACATATCCAAACTGCTTCACTTACCTCTGTTCTTAAACCCCAGCTAAAACTGTAACCTGCAGCTCTGGTATTATTAAGTTGGGGGAGGATTACTCACAACAATTCAACATGACCAAACCCAACACCCTAAATGCCATCAGCAATAAGCCTACACAGAAAGGAAGATATATTGGTGCAAGAGCTTGTCATCTTCAAATCCTACCATTCTCTCACAACCTTGCTTCCTAAAGCAGCCAGGTAACAAATCATCCTGCCCAATGCTTGGCATTTTCTCAGTCCTTCTGGAGGGCATGCATTGGAGGCAACTTTCTCTATGACAGAGGAGTGAAAGGAGCTTCCTCAGAGCTAGCTAGCTGTGCAAGTAATGTACCCTGGTTCACGTTTATGTAAAGTTGCAACATAATACATTCACACTGTTTAAAGAACCATGTAAAGTTGTAACATAATACATTCACACTGTTTAAAGAACCATGTATAGTATACCTGGCAACCAGACAACTGATCTTTTGAAAGAAGGTATGGGAAACTGAGGCTGGCATACACCCTTCAGATTCAAGCAGACTTGTGTTAAAACATCGCTCCTTATCTTATAAACAGGATCCATGCATGCTTCTGGGAGCTCTGGCTTATTAATGCAACACTCCAGCACAGTGCTAATAGTTCTGCACTGCTGCTGTTTTCAACAGCTCAGTGCCAGTACACTATCTCCACGGCTAATACTCCTTAGACCAAAAGCGTTCCATATAAATTCTTCATGCAAATATCTGCTGATCTCTGTTCTAAATACTCTTAATTTCACTTTTTAAGTGATGACATCAAAAGAAAATCACAAAACCAAGTACAATGTATGACTCATGATATATACGCATACAGCCCTGCTTCTATTAGTGACTACCATGGCAGCAACACATCCTACAGGCTTTGCTAGAGCAGCATCATAACAGCGTTATGTTCTTACATTACCAAGTAACAACCTTGGAAATCTGCTACTTTAAATCTCATCTCAAATTTCTACAACTGCTAGCAGATTTCTCACAAGTACCAAAAATAAAACCCAAAAAGTGGAGAGAAAAAAAAGCTCTCAATTGAGTCAGTGAACACTGGAGCAAAACCGAATTAGTTAGTTCAGTCCAGAGCAAAATTGCTCAGTTTAACAAAGCAATTCACACCACCTTTAGTTTGGGTTACAAGGGCTTTGGATACTGTAGAGCAGACATGCTCATTTTGGAGATACTACAGACATAAAAAGACAGTACCCTACTGAAATTATATACAGCTAAGCCAGAACTTTGTGCTGAAGTGAACACTCACATAGTCTGATCTTATTTGGCTTACCTGGGACAGGGACTGTTAACCTCCAGCTGTGGGAGCTAACAACACCTCCATACTCAAGAACCAAACTAACACTATACAAAGGTATTTGTTTCTTTGAAAATCTTCAAACTGTTATACACAGAGATGACTAGGGACCAAATACAAATGTAAAGGATTGTTTAAGACTGAATAGGAAAATCAGCCACCCATTTACAGCACACAGTTTACAAAATACAATGTAAAATCCTGCAACTTGAGAAAGATCTGCAGATTAAAATGCTTACCTTATGAACATACAGTTCACCAGGCTTTGTAGTCTCAATGTTTCCCCCTGCTTCTGCAGCTAAATCCACAACAACTGAACCTTCCTTCATCGATTCAATCATATCTTTCTTAAACAAGACAGGAGCTTTTTTGCCTGACAAGACAAGGCATAGTAAGTTAAACACAAAATACAGCTTTTTATCTGTAGAGCTCAGGAGACGGGTTCTCCCCTCTTATGTCTCTCTATAAAGCCTATTTTTTTAAGTAAAATTTTCAAGCAACTAGTACCTAGCATGAAACATCACAGGGGATGTGTTTTTACAGACAGAAAGTAGAGACAGTAGAACATCTCACTCCCAAGCATTTAAAAAAAGGCATGCATCGGCAGTCTACCAAAG
>VXBW01002620.1:70995-88408 GCA_013400375.1 Thinocorus orbignyianus
CTGGAGCCTGCCGCTCTCCCCCCGTTTGCCCGCACCGCTCTGCTCCTGCTTTGGTTGTTGCCCCGAACCTCCTTCCCCTCCCCCGCTCGCACTGAGTCTGGAGTCGTGGGGCTTCCCTCCCCCCCCTGCCGGGCCACGGGACGCGTATTTTTTCCCACCCCCTCATCCAGGGGCAGAGAGGTCACCGCGGTCGGTCTCAGGGCCGGCTCTCTGCTCACCCCGGGCGCCTACCTGCCTGGCTCCTCTCGGCACTGCGTGGAGATGAGCCGAGTACGGGCACCTGCAGCTTTCCTCATGTTTCTGGGTTCTGGACTGGTGCCCAGGTAAAGGCGTGATATTGCATTGCAGTCGCTCGCCACACATCTCCGTCCATTTCCCCCTTTTTGTGCCCTCGCATCTGTGTGTGCGTTTTCTCCATCTGTTAGTCTGACCACAGATGGCCTCAGCCTTCCCCCTGATTGAAAATCTCCAGCCTAAAGATAGGCTAGAAAATAAACCCAACCCAAGAGTAACATAAGGCACTGTTTGTTGGTTAGCTCCTAAGTTTATTGAAAACAGAACCTAATACCTACCTGAAAAAGCTAATTTATAAAGATACGTTTGGAAAATGTGGAAAATAACACTTTTAAAAACAACTTTAATTGGATTTTTTTTTTTTTTGGCAAATATTATACCAGAACAATGATGCCCACAAGATGAGCAAGCATACCATAAGCAGATTTACTAGTTTCTCAGGTTAGCACTTTCAGAAAACATGTTTTAGAGAGCTGCTTTTTTTTTTTTTTTTCCCTTCATCTTCTTTCCCTTTTTTCTTTCGGTTATTTTAACATGAACATTTTGTTTACTCTTTGTCATGTATAAAGGCACCTAGAGTTTATTACAGTGAAAATGTTATCCATATTTAAGAAAAACAATACGTTGGATGTATATTTGAAGGTATATTTATAGGAAAAGTATATTTGAAGTTAAAAATTATGTATTCTGTGTAGTCTCTGTGAATATGTATTAGTTAACAAAACCTTTACAGAACACCTGCAACAGACAGGAATTCCATCCGGATCGCAAGATAAAGCATCAGTTCCTGATTCTGGACCAGAAATGGATGAACCTCAGGTGGCTGTAGCTCCTGTGGTGACATCAAAGTTGTCTGCTAAAGCACCTGAGTTTTATCCATCAGGATACAACCAGAACTTCAACCAGAACTTTGCAGTGAGTGTTTATCTTCTTAATATATGCCAATTTAGTTATGTGCATTATAGTAGTGGGATTTTTTGAGATCTTATATGTCAGATAGCTTTAATGCTGCATTTGCTGAAGAAATACCAAAAATTCCGATTATGACCTCCAGAATCATAGTCAGAATGTGAAGTGATGACGCATTGATATGATGGTGTCTGTGAGAGCCTTTAGCATGGGATATTTTGCTAAATCTTGCTGCAGGTAAGGAATGTGGTTACACCAAGCACTGATTACACTGGACATAAGAGTAAATGTTTTTTTCTATTCCTTGTGTTGTGGTTATGTCTACTACATTTTAAGTAAAGGACTAGCTGCACTCTTAGGCATATTTCACCGTTTTTTGAAGCTAGTGTGGGGAAAAAGCTTAAACTTTAGCTTTCATGATCACAGACTTCACCTTTCCAAAAGTTACTGTGCCATGAGTGTGGCTGGCCATGACTGCCTATCTCAGTATACCTTCATGTGTCTTTTAATTCCTTCAGTGGTATCGTGTCACTAAAGGGCAAGAAAGTAGGGTTAGGCTCATTCCTAGCAGTTACCTACCTCCATACCTAGTAAAAAATATGTATGAAGCTGGTCTAAGGGTGGTCTCAGATAAATATTGTAGATGCGTCATGTAATAAAAGTTGTTACTTCTTATTTTCTATTCCATTGTCTTCCATGTTATTGCTTCAGTAATTCTACGCTAGGGAAGATGTTTGTGAATCTTTGGAATATCCTTTTGTTATGCAAGCAGCATAGCAGGGAACAGAGTATAACAGAGTACCAGGGAACTATTACTTTTTGCAAATACAATTGAGTGATAAAAAACAATTATACTGAAGCAAGTAGATTTTTAATAACTTACAGAAAAAATACTTGATCTGAATGCTAGACATGGCTGTTTGGTGTTTTGGAGGTCTTTTCCTCACCAGTAAAATTGATGTTATCCTAATGTTGGCAGCTTACTGAGTAGAATTACCTTCCTGGATAGTACAGGCCTATAGCCAGTATATGCCAACAAAAATGTGCTTCAGTGAATGCATAATCTAGGGGGAAATTAACTACTTTGCCCCTGTGCATGCTGCATGTTTTCCATAAATAAAAGATTGCCATTTCAAGACCAAAAAACCCACCATTTGGAATGACATATATAACGTACACTTATAAATACAGAGTTTTGAGGCCAGCAAAGTTGCTTTTCAGCTGTTCTGCAGAAACACACAAGAATGTGGGAGTTCCTGGTTGCTATGTTGTAGGAATATGCTATGAATGTGACTCATATATTAATAAAAATGTCTCTTAAAATGCTGGCAAAGCCTAGAACATTTATTTGGAAGTATGTTGTAGAGACCTTGATCTAATCAGAATGTACTAGGTATAGAGTAGTGGTTCAGATTTCCATCTTCCACTGTTAGAGTTTGGGGTTTTTTTTACTTTAGTGTCTGAATTAATTTCATAAACTGGGCTCACTTGCAATAGAAATAGGAAATTTAGCACACTTTACAATTATACAGATTTTGACCGTGCGTTTTAAAATTGTAATAAGAACAAAGTTTTGAGAAACTCAGTTTTTTCTGACTTTAAATGAAAACCATAAGATATTAATTTTTAATGTTCCCTGGAATTTTTTATAAGAGAAACGTATGTTTTCAGATTTAAATACATAGTAGTTTTGCTGTTAAGGATTTGTTGTCTTAGAAATAAAATGTTAATTTTCTGCTTGATTGTGCATTATTATAATTACTATATGTGCCTATATAACAGTTGATTAGGAGATTACGTAGTTTCCAGTTAGTTTTGAGTATCAAAACTGTTGGTTTTGATAGGTGAGGTGTCAGGAGGTGACTGGTGATGGCCAACATGGCTTCACCCAAGGGCAAGTCATGCCAGACCAATTTGGTGGCCTTCTATGGAGTTACAATGTTGGTAGATAAGGGCAGAGCAACAGACATCATTTACCTGGACTTATGCAAAGCGTTTGACACTATCTTGCGTTAATCCTGGTCTCTACATTGGAGATACATGGATCTGATGGATGGACCACTCAGTGGATAAGGAAGTGGCCGGATGGTCCCACTCAAAGAGTTGCAGTCAGTGTCTTCACATCCAAGTGGCAAGCTGTGACAAGTGGTGTTCCTCTGGGATCTATACTGGGACTGGTGTTGTTTAACATCTATTTGTTGGTGACATGGACGGTGGGATTGACTGAACTGTTAGCAAGCTTGCCAGCAGCACCATACTGCATGGTGGACATGCTGAAGGGGGGGGATGCCATCCAGAGGGACCTGAACAAGCTTGAGAAGAGGTGGACCTGTGCAAACCTCATGAAGTTCAGCAAGACCAAGTGTATCTGGGTCAAGGCAATCTCAAACATGGATTCTGGCTGAGGGATGAAGGACTTGAGAGCAGCCCTGTTGAGAAGTACTTGGGGGTACTGGTGGATGAAGAGCTGGACATGAGGCAGCAATGTGTGCTCACAGCCAGGAGGTCAGCCATTTCCCAGGCTTCAGCAAAAGCAGCATGGCCAGCAGGTCAAGGAAAGTGATTCTGCCCCACTACTTTGTTCTCATGAGACTCCACCCAGAGGACGGCATCCAGCTCTGGATCCCCCCAACATAAGAAGGACATGGACCTGTAGGAGTGAGTCCAGAGGAGGGTCAGAAAGATGATCAGAGGCTGGAGCACCTCTCCGATGAAGACAGGTCTGAGAGAGTTGGTGTTACTCAGCCAGGAGAAGAGAAGGCTCAGGGGAGACCACACAGTGACCTCCCCATACTTAAAGGGGTGGGACTCTTGATCAGGAAGTGGAGTGACTGGACGAGGGGTAACAGTTTTAAACTGAAAGAGGGGATATTTAGATCAGATATTAGGAAGAAATTCTTTACTATGGGAGTGGTGAGACACTGGAACAGGTTGCCTGGGGAAGTTGGGTGGATGCCCCACCTCTAGAAGTGTTGAAGGCCAGGCTGGATGAGACTTTGAGCAGCCTGGTTTAGTGGAAGGTATCCCTGCCCACAGCTGAGGAATTGGAACTTGGTGATCTTTAAGGTCACTTCCAACCCAAACCGTTCTATGAGTTATAAGTCATGTCTTTAGTAGTCCCTCTTCAAGCTGTTGCTTGCACTTGACATGCTTTTCACAGTTTTGAGTAGTGTGACAAAGTGAATTATTTGTACTGTGTTATTAGTAGCGAATAGCAAAGTATGCTGCTTTCTTTGCTGTCTTCTTCCTGTACTAGCATTATAGTTATCCAGAACAGTATTGACTTTATTGACTTACATACATTCATTTCTGAATAGCCAAAATTAGCATCATTCTTTTCCAGCAGCAGGAGCCTAAAAATAGATAAAGTGGTATTGTGCTAGCTCATCCTTTATTTAGGAGCAGGTGTGCTTACTGTCTGGATTTTAAGCTCAGAGGCTGCAAATTAATGCAGTGCTGTTTGAGTAGCTTCATTTCATGCCTTGTAATCTTTCTTCCATTGCCAAGAGATGCGAATTTGCTGACTTCAAAAGATCGGCTTTCCTGACTATACTTTCTATATGGGAACACTATACTGTGTTTATTGTATCTCTGTGATTTCTCCCCCCTCTATATATTTTGGAGCACTACACACTCAATGTAAGCCCCAAATCCTTTTTGAGATTTTCAATTATTTTGCTTTTTGCAGTTACTGTATCCACAGCACAGTTTTTGTGCACATCAGGATTGGGTGTCAAGCCTCAGTTTAGCAGTTAGTGTTACTCTTAACAGATATCCTCACTTAGTAGTTTGGTGGTTAATCTTGCGCCTAACTTAGCAATCTGTTTTATTTCTTTTTTAATCTCTTTTTTTCATGTGTTTTGCTGGAGGACTCTAATCTCTATACAAAGATGTTAACTAGCCCTTAAGATCGTAGGACTATTTATGATGCTTTGTGGTCTATGCTCTTTAAAATTATTGAAGTGTACTGTGTAATAAAGATCACTATCAAGTATGGAGAGACTCAAGGCTAAGGGCTACATATATATATATTCTGGAGATAGTAAGTGTAATAACATTATTTTAGGTTCCTTTTAAATAGTTTCTATATTCTTTCACTGCTATAGGATTCTTCCTATGAAGATAGATATGATGGCTACCTGACTTTGGCAGAGTATGTACAAGACTTTCTAAATCACCTCACCGAGCAACCTGCTTGCTTTGAAACTGAAATAGAGCAGTTTGCCGAAACACTGAATGACTGGGTCACTGCAGATGAAGCTTTACAAGAACTTGTTGAACTCATCTATCAGCAGGTAGCTTGTTTATTCTGTCTTGCAACATGTATATTATGCCTCTTTTACTGTCCAAAAGATGCATAGCAGTATTACTTGTTACGTAATTGTATCTACATATTATTTGACTCGTTTGCATTTTTCTTTTTAGACTAAAATATGCAGGGAAGGAATTTGCTCAATAAATTGAAATGGTAGCTCAAGTGGATGGTTGATAAATTTCTCCAATTTACTCTATTACCTTGGTTGTGTATTTGGATCTCATGGGTCACGTATGAAAGTTGAAATTGCAGCACTTAAATAAAGGGAGTTATGTTTGAATTGCTGTATTTATACGGTAGACATTGAAGAAACTCTTCAGTATTTTCAGTGTTAGACGTTTTTATTCCATCCTGAAAAAAAAAAATCTTAGATCCTTTTAATTCCTTGATATTTAAAAAACCTTAAATTTATAGGTACTGTATACATCATCCTTTGGGAAATGCTCCTTTACTGACACACTCTCTTCCTCATTTGGAATATACCTACTTCAGAACAGCATAATTGGAGGAAAGGAAAGCTTGTCTAATGGTAAATAGATCCAGTCCCATTGATGGCCATGGAAATGAGGACAGAGACCTTGAGCTGAACTCTGTACTAATTGGGGGAGCCATTGGAAAGAACAACTTAATATGTGTTGCTTAGCAAATGAGCTGCTGTTACTGTCTTTTAGGCTTGCTGCAGAGAATGAAGTCACGCTTCTGTTTGCTATTTATTCCGTTGGGTGTCTCTCGCTTTTCTGAGTTGATTGCTCTCAAATTCTGCCTTGAAGAATGAAAACTCTTACTCATCTTTTAAATGGGATACTCACAGAATGTTTCATCTGGCATGTGTAAAAGTTGCCTGACCGGTTGGTCACTGTACGGAACTCTAGAGTCTCAAGTTTCTTATTATCATACAGAATTGATGCACTTTTAATGCAGAACAATTTAGTTAAGATTAATTAAAATATGCTGTGCTGTGTTTGGCAGTGTCATTTTCCCATCCTTTATTTGAACACATGGAGGATAGTTAAAAAAAGGTTAATGTACTCCATATAATTTTATTGGAAAGTAAAAAAGAGGAATTTATCCCATTTTAAGTTTCATACATGTTAAATACATGGACTCACATTTAATGTAATTCTTTAATGTTGCCTCTTCCTCTCTCCCCTATTTAGAAACAAGTCCAGCACTAGGGTTGACTGCCTTCCACAACTGAGAAGTGATGAGTGTTCTCAGTCTGAAATTATGTAAAGAGCAAAATGCAATGCAAAAAAAGCTGTGTTTGCATCCAAAAGCATCTGATTTTAGTTTTGTTGTATGTCAGGATAGGATAGTGTTTGAGTGTAAATCAGCTATGTTTATTATTCTTCTGTCTTGAGCAAAGGCTCAAGTATTTGTGCTTCCTCGCTTGTCACAAAACGACTAAAATTGTTGAGGTGTATTTATAAGTATCTGCTCGAGTGATAATGATTTAACCCAGCTGAGTAGATTTAATAAATGCTATGTTTCTGAAAACAAAAGATTAAAGTGAAGGAATCCAAAGTCCTGTACAGTCTTCCCTTCATGTGTATGTCAGATATTTTAGCCTGTCCATAAGAATTAATTCTATACTTCCCCCTGTTCTTCCTAATCTATTTGTGTCCCTGGACAGTCCAGTTCCCTTGTTTTCCAGAAGCTGAACACTGACTGTATAACTTAAGAATCTTGACTGTTCTATAGTTAAGACAGTGGATTGTACCTGTTACAGAGACTAAAACATCTCAAGATATGTATTGATAGCTTAGCCTTCATGCTTAGGTTGTGACTTTTCTGAGTCAGAGATAAACTGGGATTACCAGCAACAATAATTCAGGGAAGATGATAATGCATTGTAATGATTAAGAACATGTAAGGCAGGGGTTTTCTTGGTCTCTGTGTGCTATGCTAGGTCATAATACCTTAAACTTAATTGTTTGAGTATTCAATGCAGCTACAAATACAGACCAATTAATTAGGAAGATAATGTTTTAAAAATACAATTGAGGTTTAAAGAATTTGTCTCTGTGCTTGATGGTTTGTTGGGGTTTTTTTGTTGATAAAGAGACATGCAATTTAAGTGATGTATTTTGCATTATAGAAAAGGGAGCACCGCTTCTAGTCCAAGCAACTGATTGAATGAAACCACCAAAAAGCTCATGAACTATTTTGTGTGACTCTTACTGGAAGACACAACAAGTAAAGTAATTAAGACAGTCGAATAGAATTTAGTTTCCAAAGATGTTTTTTAGTTTTTTCCAGCAGCTTCATGCACATAGTGCAGTTACATTGAGAGTGTATTTTTCTCTGCCTGTGGAAGGTCACTAGGCATAATGCATTGATACGCCAAAGGCAAGGTGCTTTTTTCAAACATGTTAGAAGCAGAAGTGTGTAAGCACATCTGTAGTGTTGGCAGACAATCAAGATGTAAAACGAATGTTCAAAGATGATAAAGCTAATGGAGAAGTTTAATGAATTCTTAGTATCCCTGTTTTCTTTTTGGCAGAGCTGGTGAAGTTATTTACGCTAGGCCCTCTTTTTCACTGAAGCTGTATCTGAGAAACAGTATCAAATTCCAGTGTCGTTAGAAGAGAGTTCAAAACAAGTGAACAGTAATAGATTGCCAAAATAAGGTGATGTTCTGTGTTAAGATCTCAGAGGTTGAATGTAGACACTACATTCTCAATTACATTTTCACTACATTCTCAATTACATTTTTCCATGTCCTGCAATTTTGAAGGATCAGATGTAAAGAAAAATATGTTTCAGTAAAAGACCATTCCACATTGTGGAATTTCATTGCTACCACCAGGGTCTAGATGACAAAGTGTAAATCTTTAGCAGTAACAGGACTCGTTTTAGAAAAAAGTACCCATCAAGAGCTATTAATTGTAATGATGTGGTTTTAACCTCTGAATCAGGTGTTTGCTACTCTGCAGATTGCTGGAGCATGTACAAGAGAAAGTATTTCTCTTTATGCGCCATGTTCTTGTATTCCTTCCCGGGGCATTCACTATTGCCAAAAATAGATTCTGGGATAAGTAGTTCTTAGGCTGAATGAAGGTGACTTTTTTTGTTGTTTTATTTTAATCTACTCATTGCTCCTTGAGAGAATGCATGTCCTTAAGATGTCTCAAAGTCCACTGTTGACTTTTTTTGTATAAACAGTTTGTAAGTGACTTTCAGACAGTGTGGTTGTAGGTAAGAATGGAGAAGTAGAGTTGAGGGCACATGGCATAATGGTGGCTGTTTTCTGAAAGCCACAAAATCACAGTATAATGAACTTTTAAGTGCTGAAATGCATATACCAAAGTGTGGATGAGATACAAAAATTAACATGACAAAGAGTAATTATTAATCTTCCACTCTTCAGTTGTCTAATCAACTGTTGTTAAACACAGCTTTCAGAAAAGCTTTTCAGGATATTTCTGCATAGCCTTATCATGAGTTGTGAATAATTTATTTTTCTATTTTTGTTTTGGAAGGCCACATCTGTCCCGAATTTTTCCTACATTGGAGCACGATTGTGTAACTATCTGTCTCACCACCTAACCATTAGTCCACAAACTGGGAACTTCCGACAGTTGTTACTTCAAAGGTCAGTATCAGCATGTCAGTTTAAGCCTGTTACTTGCTCAGGTTACATGTCTTCCTATTTTGTATGTAACTCTTAATGTCGTGTGCAAAGAGTTACATATTAAAAATAGAAGTTTAAAATGAGAATTATTAATGCGAGAATTATTAAAGCATGTGCTGGATAGCAAGTACGTATATTTTTAAATATTTTAAAATATGAAAATAGGGCTTTATTCAGAGTTCTGTAGGTTCTTTTGAACTGAGTATCTTAGATTGATCCTATATTACAGAGTAAATATGAAAGCTAGTGAACTGTAAAAGTATACTAAATGCACATATGTGTATGTACTGTTCTTGTCCTTTGACTTTTTCCAGGACTTACTTCATTGTGGTTTTTCCTTTATTTGCTCTTCTGGTTGGAGTTTCTGTATAAGGTTTATACACAATGATCAACTAACTAACTTCGTATCTATTAAGTAGATGTGTAAAATGCAGAAGGATAAATTTTGTACAATTTTCAGTTATTATAGAATTCTGTGGGCTTACAGTTTAATGATGATGGGAGGAGGATAAACAGCCTGACAATATGACCAGAGCAAGGTCCCCTTCTGTTTCTCAACCCAAGTTACTACCTTAAATTCTGCATTTCAGCAACATAGATTTTGCAGTTTCTCTGGTGTTTCTTAATCCATTACTTAACCATTGAGAATACCTTCCTCTTATCACAACTGTTTTTAATTTCTGGTTTTGAACTGCTATGAGAACATGCGTAATTTTGGCGCAATTGTTGAATACTAGAATAATTACCCCACTGCCATGTGATCTTAATCATCTCTATATGGTTATATAATTTAGATATAAATACAAGGACTCATACAATGCTTTGGGCTGGAAGGGATCATCTAGTTCCAAATCCTCTGCCATGGGCAGGTACGCCTTTCCTTAGACCAGGCTGCTCAAAGCCCCATCCAGCCTGGCCTTCAGTGCTTCTAGGGATGGGGCATCCACACAACCCCCGGGCAACTTGCTCCAGTGTCTCACCACTCTCACAGTAAAGAATTTCTTTCTATTATCTGATCTCAATATGCCCTCTTTCAGTTTAAAACTGTTACCCCTCGTCCTGTCACTCCGTTTCCTGGTCTAGAGTCCTACCCCTTTAAGTATGGGAAGGCCGCTGTGTGGTCTCCCCTGAGCCTTCTCCTGGCTGAGTAACACCAACTCTCTCAGACCTGTCTTCAAGGAAGAGGTGCTCCAGCCTCTGATCATCTTTCTGACCCTCCTCTGGACTCACTCCTACAGGTCCATGTCCTTCTTATGTTGAGGGGATCCAGAGCTGGATGCCGTCCTCTGGGTGGGGTCTCATGAGAGCAAAGTAGTGGGGCAGAATCACTTCCCTTGACCTGCTGGCCACGCTGCTTTTGCTGAAGCCTGGGATATGATTGACCTCCTGGGCTGTGAGCGCACATTGCTGCCTCATGTCCCTCCAGCATGTCCACTGCACCACACAGCTTGGTGTTATGAATTATCCGTCACTGTCACTTAAAATGGTGAGATAAAGAATTTACGGAATAAATGTAAAGGCCTCTAAGACAATGTGGGCAGTACCCTGGAAGAGGCAAAATGTCTCTCAGAGTATATCTGCTTAATTTCTGTGGGCATTTGACTATCTATGTTAAACTTCCTAAACCTATAATCTAATATATAAACTGTGTAACTGTCCTTTAATTTTTAACATGTGGTAATTTGCTCTATTTCACTTTGCTGTCTCAGATTTCAGTGCTTGAAAACATAACCATGTAGTCATATGTATTCATTGCAAAAGACACAAATACATGTTGTCTTTTGAAGTCCTCTGGTTTCTTTTACAGATCATACTTCCCAGCTTTCAATGTTTAACAGTTTTAATGCAGTTCATAAGTTCTTAGTATTCTGTTAAGCAGCATGTTACATATGCTGGAATGTTTACAGAAGATATGATTTTGTTTTAATGTTTACAGGTGTCAAACGGAGTATGAAAACAGAGATGAAGCTACCAAAGGAGATGAGACTACTCGAAAACAATTTCATGCCTTTGTGCTGTTCTTGGCTGAACTTTACCTTAACCTGGAGGTAAGAAGAAAGTGGCGTGTCAGGTGGTTCTTCAGTAATTTTTGGTGTATTTAGGTAAACTCTGAAAGGGAATATAGTTTGAGGCCTTCTTCTAAAGGGAAAAGACAATACAGTAAAAGAACTTCAGAACAGTTTCATTTAAGTGTGTATGTCCAAGAAACAGATTTTAAAAAAAAGACAAGACGTTCAAAACAAAGTGTATAAAGATAAAAAAAAAAAAAAGTGTAAGAATTTATAAAAAGAATCAACTATAAACCACTTTTGCAATGAAACTTTTGGTATTTTCTTTTGAATGGCAAGACCCACAGGTGACTACAGTTAAACAACACAGGAAATGTTATGACCCAGTAGAATTGTATTTAGAGGGGTTTCTTTCTATCTGTGATATGTATGAAGAAGTATATGTAAGCATAAAACCTCTTTGACTCTTACACCTGTAAGTTCAGTAAGTTTCACTAAGTGCTGTAGTATACTTAATATAATTTTGACCATTTTTCAGTGATTTGATTTAAGCAGACACTATGAAAATGTTCTGCTGGCATGAGGAAAGAGAATAATACTCTGACTCTTCCATTTCAATTCATAAGTGGGGCTTGAAATCTGGTTTTTGCTTGCTAGAAGTGAAAAGGAAGATTTGCAAAGTTTTGGGCAATGAGGAGTTGACCAGTTGTGTGAAGTATACAATTTATTTCTAAACCATTTTTTATAATTTTTTAAATACATAAAGAATGCATTCCAGAAGTAAGCCACTACAGCTGTAGAGAATACATAATGTCATAAGGGAAAGAGCATGGTATTTGCAGAATTTAAGATTTTTTTTGTGGACCACTTGCCAGGCATTTAGTAGCTTTTATCAGCAAAGAAACAAAATGCTAGACATGCTTTGTTATATATGTGTCATAATTGTAAGGACATTACTCAAAGTCTATGTTCTGAAATAGCTACAGTATTTGGCACATTCTTCCAATTAAAGAGCTCAACTCTGTTGGTCACAAACCAAATCATACAGCACTCAAGACAGAGAATGTAACTTAATTAATTTCTAAAACTTAAGTCTTTTAAATGCGGGGGTGGTTTATGTTTATTTTGCAGATTAAAGGAACAAAAGGACAGGTAACACGAGCAGATATTCTTCAAGAAGGCCTTCGGGAGTTACTGAACGCGCTCTTCTCCAATCCTGTGGACAGTAATTTGATATGTGCAGTGAAACTGCTGAAGGTGAGGCAGTAATTAAAAAAAAAAAAAANCCTACTTGTGGGAGCACCGGGGAAAACTGCAAATGAGGAAGTCTTTTTAGGGTTTTTTGCATTACATCGTGAAGAGAGCAGGGTGCACCTCTTTTCTTTCACTTAATACCATTAGGAAATTGAGCCAACAAAGAAAGTAATGTACTGCTCTAGAAGTAGAATGTGAGATCATTTGTATACATACAAGAAAAAGAGAACTGAAGTTAAGGCACCATAAGTAAGCAGTTTCTTCAAGTCTCCTTTTGCAGCTTCTGGTGCGGGAGAAAACTAAACCTGAATGATTTGTGGGGTTTGGGGTATGTTCTCTGCTCTGAAGGATACTGAGCAGTTAAAGTCTACCACTTTCTGTTGCAAAGGGTTCTTAATATCCTTTATGTCATACTGTATTGTCTGCATCATTACTAGTGTAGAAATATATATTTCCCTTTCATGATGAAAACAAACCTCTTTGCTCTTAAATTTTAATTTTTCTTAAAATTGTTAGCGTCTGTGAAGAGGGAAACTTAATGGTTCCACTTGTAGCTGGGAAAATGCAGTTTATTTACAAATGAACATTAAAAGCTAAACCATATTTTTCTGGAGTTTTGATTTTGTTCTTCTGTGGTTAGTTGGTTTGGTTTTCCTCATTCTTCCCTCTCCCTCCCACTCCACTATTTTTCGAACTCTTCTATCTTGACTTCCAATTCTAGCAGCTTCTTTTGATTCAGTGAATAGCAAAGAGTGGTTTTACATCTTCCAATTTAAACCACTCATTTGAAGTTTGGATGTTTTACCAGTTTGTTTCATATCACGTGTGAGGTTGGGTTCAACAAGCATATCATCTCCTGCGGTCAGTCCTTGTTTGGTTGTGCTTCCTTGAAGCAAGGCCTTTCAAAAAGGCAGTGCGTAAATCAGGAAGCTTTCCAGTGCTGCTGGCTTTTTTAAAATCATTCTCCAAAGAAGATGGAGGTCGTCTCACTCTTTCTGTGGATATTCTTGGAATATTTATTTGGCTTCACAGCATCCATTCTAAAATAGAAGACAGTGATCTAAGTTATTTTATGACACACTGCTAAATCTAAAAGGTGTTTCAGAACAGAGTTGGGTTTTTTTAATGCAAATGTTTCAGATGTCTTACAGTATCAGTGGATGTTTGAGTATGTCTGTAGCTAGATTGGGCTACCTCATGAAACTTTGGTTTTGTTACTGAAGACAATAAGCATCTTCTGTTGTCTTTTCCATTTCATACAGCAATAGAGGTTTTTCACTTGTGTGCTTTGCAATATGTTTACTTTTAATTAAACATTCTTGGTGCTCTTAAGTAATTATCCAGGGTCAATGTAGGACCACAGCAGAAAACTGAGAACACCAAACACGTGCTTGCTTTTATTTTTGCTTTTTATTCCTTTGTATCATCAAGTGCTATTCCAAGCGTTTTGGATCATGTAATATTCATGATGAGTAGATCAGGAATTGCTATTAACTTTGATCATAGTGACAAACTTATTTTTTCTTACTTAACTCTTACTGTGCAAATATTTAGCAATGAAATACCAGTTCTTAACATGTTAAGAATTTCATTCTTATGAGCAATTCTCTCATCCACAGTAGTTCTAGACTGCTGCGAAAGTTCTCTCAGCAGCATCTTCAGCCTCATAGGTTTTACGTATTTACAAGAGAAGTCAGAGATTATCTGGTCAAGCCAGCCTGAATTTTAATACGTAAAACCTATGAGAACCCAGGAGAAATTCTCTGGCATGTCTGATACTAGCTAAGTTGACAGAAGTGTTTCTAAAGTTTACTAAAGTATTTGTTACTCTCAGGTAAGCTAGTAGCATCATCTACAAAAATAAGATCTCCTCTTTTATAGCATATATTTAAATCGAGTAAGATCTGGCAAATGTCACTGAATAGTTGTTTCAAAATCATATGTCAAGACTGAAGGTACAGAAGTAGCTATGACCTTCTAGGTAACGTGAACATTGGACATGTAGACTACAGATAGTACGGTAACTCTAATAAACTATTTACAAGGTCTATTCATCTATTTAGCAAAAAGATGTAGGCAGTGGGGAGCTTCGGCCCTCAGGCAGTCACATCTGAACATTGTAAGTCTAGATGAATGCATCTAAACATTATGCATTGTACCAGAATGTCTGCTGTTAACAGCTTATTAAAAAGTTAAACCAACTAATCCCTTGTCTTTAGTTGACAGGCTCAGTTTTAGAAGATGCCTGGAAAGAAAAAGGAAGGAATGATATGCAGGAAATGATACAGAGAATTGAAAATGTTGTGTTGGATGCAAACTGTAGCAGGTGAGAAGATAAATATATGTGCAACGTTTTGATTTTTATATTAAACAGAACACCTTAAAAATCATCAAGAATAATGAACACGTTCAAAACATTTATCTTAATTTTTTTTTGTTTGTGAAAAATAAGGTAGTATATTTGGGTCATTTCCTACGTGGAAATAAAAACCCATGTATCTCATCATTCGTACTTTTAAATCAGAATTTAATAGTATTAAATATATACAAACAGTATTAAATATATACAAATCACTGTAAGTGTAAAGGCAAAATGCAATAAGCTTTCTGGCTTGTTCTTTTGTTTTGTTTTGTTCTTTTGTTTTCTTTCTGGAGAGCATCCTTTTTTGACAGGGTCTTACTGCAGCCTGGAAAAAAGTCATTGGCTAATGTCTTCTGCTTTCTAATTTGCAATCAGCTGCATGCATGAGGTTATCTGATTTTGCTGTGCTTCATCCTCAGCTTCCTGCAAGCTTACTAAAAACCTCTAGAGGGTTCAGACACTATGACCTGATCTCTTGCCATATGGAGGCGGGCCAACAGGTAGCTTGTAGCATCTGTGCCTTGTAATTGAGCTGCCCACAAGGAGGAGGAGGGAAATTTTGCTTCAGGAACCACAGAAAATTGATAGTGCAAGCCAAGGCTTCAAAGAGACAGAAGCACAAACTTATTTTAATAGCGAAACAACTGAAGATTTTATTTATTAATTTATCCTTAATGAGACTCTTCTTCATGGACTTGCTTAGAAGAAGAAAATGATTTCTCTTATTTTAGGGACGAAATGGGTGGTGGTATCTAACGTATCGGAGATATTACTTCTCACTGTTGACTGCAAAATTTCAGGGTGGTTAAGAGAGCTAAAGTTAGGAGCATAAATTAGCTGAGCAAAATGCAATTTGGAGATCCCACCCGTTTTTCCCAGTGCTGTCCTTTTATCACAGAAGAATTTGTTTCTCAAGCTGTGCTGCAGGTTTAGCATCTTGATAAAAGCTGTAGCAATTTCTGTTTCATATGGGCTCCTCACTTTACCTGAGAGGAAGTGGAGAAGGGCGAGTGTGTCATAATTAAGTCTCATGCTCATAAAGCACGTAGACTTGCAGGGGAAGAAAATTAACCGGAAGTTATCTGCAAACTGGACCAAATTTTGTCCTTTAGAGGGTGGGGTGGGCGATTTAGTTATCTAGTATTTGCAAGGTAACAGAAACCAAATTTCTTGCTTTTCACAACACATTCTAACTTTTATAGTACTACTTTTTATTTCAGAGATGTGAAACACATGCTTCTGAAACTGGTAGAACTGCGATCAAGTAACTGGGGTAGAGTTCATGGAACTTCTCCACATACAGAAGCTACCCCTGAAAATGACCCAAACTATTTCATGGTAAGAATGAACAAACACTTCAGTTTCCTTAATTTATTGAATTTAATTTGATATTACTGAATTTTATTACTGAAAACTACAAACAGCTGTCTCTCTGAACACGTGTAACTTTCTGTGTAACTTTATTCTTAGAATGAGCCAACATTTTACACTTCTGATGGTGTTCCTTTCACTGCAGCAGATCCAGGTATGTCACAAACTCAGTATACCTGTCTTCTCAGTCATCTTTAGGAAGTTGTAATTCAGTTTATGAACTACATAAAAGGTTGTTCTTCAAACATCTAAAACTCATACATCTAAAAATACAATATTATGTCTGAATTCATGGCTTTGTGCATGCCTTATTCTGCGTTAAATGACGGTAAATGCTTGAAGTGGAGAATATGTGTTTGAGTTCATATTGCTCAGAAGAATTTGTGCCATGGTCCTCAGCACTTGGCCTCCCGAGGAAGCCAGAAATCTTCAAGTCTTCTTTAGTTTGTGTGTTGTTGGTAGCAAAACAGGTTGTTTCTTCCTTGTTTTCCTTCCTTTCTCTAATCTGAGCACAACCTGGCTTGACATAATTTGAGGTAAAGGCATCTGTGTCTACCTTTACAGTTCTCTGGGAATACAGGTGTCATTCTTAGAGGTCAAATGACAACCTGACAAAACATTTTAGCAGTATCTTTTTTCTATAACATGTTTCATGCCATTAATGGTTTCTTAAAATAGGCTATTTTGAATCTGTATAGATGTACATTAGTCTAGAGATTTAGTGTTATATATTACTCAGTCTCATTTTAACTTTGCCAGATTACCAAGAAAAATACCAAGAGCTGCTTGAAAGAGAGGATTTGTTTCCAGATTATGAAGAAAATGGAACAGATCTATCAGGACCTGGAGAGCCGTAAGTTTTCTTTTTGAGGGATAGGTTTTTTTAATACTAGGAATTTTTACTGCAGGCTTAGGAATCCAATCTTGACAAAAATGAAACTAAATAATACAACTATTATTTAATGCTGTAATGGGAGTGTTTAGGTGTAAATTGGTTTGTAATCATAGAAGTTAGAAACAAATTTTATATTTATCCACCCAGGTAGGATAATTAAACTTCATATATTTATGCACATGTATAAACATACTCTTCTGCATTTAAAAATAAATTTGCAAGTAAAATGAAGCACCAGACCTTCAAGCGTTGGTAGTGAGGCAACATCATTTCCTTCTCTAGAAGGAAACAGGAGACCTGGCCACCCAGGATATGGATAAGGCTGAGGCACTGTATGACTTCTTTGCCTCTGTCTTCACTGGCAAGGGCT
>VXBW01002641.1:6378-19191 GCA_013400375.1 Thinocorus orbignyianus
TTTCAGGTAGTTGTAGAGAGCAAAAAGGTCTCCCTTCAGCCTCCCCTTCTCCAGACCGAATACCCCCGCTCCCTTAGTCTCTCCTCATCAGGCTTACTCTGCAGACCCCTCAGTGGCTATGTTGGCCTTCTCTGGACTCACTTCAGCACCTCAATGTCTTTTTTGTGGTGAGGGGCCCAAAATTGGACGCAGGACTTGAGGTGGGGCCTCATCAGTGCCGAGTAGAGGAGGGCCATCACCTCCTGAGTCCTCCNGGAAAAGAAGCACATTCTATGGAAACAGCTGTGGAGGGACTTCTTCCTGCCATCGTTGGCTAGCACTACAATTTAGGGGGCTGAGCAAAAGTCTTTACATGGGGATTAAATCATCTTGACCATCGGAGTCACTGGAAGTATGTAATAGATACTGCATTTGCTCTCACCGTCAGAGCCCAAGTATCTTATGTGGATCTAGAAGGAAAGAATGAGACGGCTCAGTGCAGGCAACTGGGAAACACGAGGTGGAGCTATTAAGAAAATAAAGNGCTTCTCAGTGTTCCAGATTTCAGGTGAAGTTAAGCAGGCAGTCACTTCTGTAGTTAATCCTGGCTTTGGGCTTTAGGACAACACTGCAGGGAAAGAAGATGGTTCTTGACTTGGGCATCTGTAAATCGCTCCTGGGGGTAAATGGAACATTTGTGATGGGAAGAAGGGAGCAGGTGCACGAGATGGTCACAAAGCCTTGCAGTCATTCCTGTAGCAGTACAGTGAAGGGTTTTTTGCTTTCGTTATAACTGGTTTGTACCAAACAGATGTGTGGTTTTGGCTTGTCCACCTTCACTGAATTTAGGACAAAGTGCTTCCTGCTTTCTTGCTCCTAGGTTTGTAAGCATCAAAGGAAAGTTTATGCAGACTAGTGTTTCTTGAATGTAGTTTTGGAGCGTGACATGTTGCTACTTATACAACGCTAGAGCAACTTTTGACAAGGCAGGAGGTAGGAAAAGAAGCACATTCTATGGAAACAGCTGTGGAGGGACTTCTTCCTGCCATCGTTGGCTAGCACTACAATTTAGGGGGCTGAGCAAAAGTCTTTACATGGGGATTAAATCATCTTGACCATCGGAGTCACTGGAAGTATGTAATAGATACTGCATTTGCTCTCACCGTCAGAGCCCAAGTATCTTATGTGGATCTAGAAGGAAAGAATGAGACGGCTCAGTGCAGGCAACTGGGAAACACGAGGTGGAGCTATTAAGAAAATAAAGTGTTGTCTCATAGGGATTCCTCAAGGGGAAGGGTTGAGCTGTCAGATGTGATACTTGGGCAGTTTGACAAAGCGCTGGGGACTGAAACTGTGAACTTTTCTCTGACAGTTGTCTTTTACCCTGTCAGATGCAGAGTGGGTCACTCTGCATGCATTTGTAGCCTGTTGGGGAAGCTGTGAAATGGGATGGTTACTGCCAGCTGTGAATACAGTTTGTATTGTAAAACTGCTCCCTTTGTTCCCAAGTGGTGGCAAATGCTTAGTCGTGAACAGAAACACCAGAAAGGGAGCTTGTGATGGCATACCCTGAATTCTCTCTTCTCTGTCCCTTAAAGGCATAAACAGTTATCTGTAGCAGAGAGCGCGTGTCCCCCAGGGCTGATCTAAAAGGAAAAGCAGCATTTTGCTGTCCTTTTCATCTAGGTCAGTTAGAAGCGAGTCTGTTTGGTAATGTATATTGCATTAATGGGTATTTTTTAACTTTAGGTGGATGAGGACAGTGCAGTTAAGGCACAAACCTCGGAACAAGCACCCGAAAGATCACCATTCCGTGAACTGCACCCATCAGTCAATCTTCACTACAGCTATGAAACTATAGAGCAGCAATTCGCACGCGATTTACCTGATGACAAAGATGGTGAATGTGATGCAGCTGAGGCAGATGGAGAGCTTTTTATATCTCAGAGTAATTTTACTTTAGTGTTGGAAGGAGAAGAAGGTGAAGGGGAAATGGGAGATCCTACATCAGTAGATGCTGCAGACCTGACTGGCACAACAACAACAGAGGGAAAACCCATGAACAGTGTAGGAAGTAATCCTGAAAACCGAGAACAGGTTACAAACTCGGTGTCCACTGTAACTAATGATGAGGAATCTCAAAATATTGCAGAGTCACTCCCGTATGTGCCTGAACCCATCAAGGTTGCTATTGCTGAGAACTTACTGGATGTAATCAAAGACACAAGAAATAAAGAATTTACATCTGAAGTTATGGAACAGTCTATTCATGAAGCCATAGGTAACAGGGTAACTAGATTCCAGAAGGCCAAAGCTCCTTTAAGAACTGTGCCAGAAGAAGTGGAAGATGAAACCAACGTACATAAAGAAGAGTATGTCAGCACCCCTAGAACACGCACAAGGGGACAGCTGACTAGAAGTCTAAGTATTCCATCTGCAGGCACTCAGCAGCTTCTGAAGGCAGAGAAACCGTTTTTGTTTGGACTGTCTCCTCGGAGAAGTACCAGACGATCAAAAGAAGCATCTGAGACTTCTGATGTCCTGAGAGAAGGAAGTGCTCAAGATGAGCAAATATCTGTGACGCCAGTTGCTCGTAGGAGAGGTAGGAAGCCTAAACAGACTAATTCAGAGGAAGTTGAAAGCAGCCATTCTGACGGACAAACATTGTCTGTCGATACACAGCCAATAGCCCTTACTCCAAGAAGAGGATTAAGGAGAGCAAAGGAAGCTGTGTCTGTATTCTTGGAAGAGGCTACTGCTCAGAGTAGCATTGCTGCTTCCAAAAGGACTAGAGGAGGAAAAAGTTCAGCAGGAGAAGAAAGAACTGGCGAGACTGACACTGATAAGATAAAAATGGCAGCCAGTCCCAGCAGAAGTACAAGAAAACAGAAGAGCATTCGTTTGCAATTTACTGAAAACCTTGTCAAGGATCAAGAGGTGCAGGCCAGTGACCTTCTAGCTCTGCCACCTAAAAGAGGCAGAAGAAGAAAGATGAGTTCATCAGAAGTTTTAGAAAATTCTGACCTTGGTCTGTCTAAATCATCACTTCCTCAAACAGAACTTCAACTTCCTTTGACTCCTAGAAGAAGTGCTAGAAAGGGAGCACAAAGACTCTTGGCAGGCACAGAATCTCTCTCTACTCAGGGAAACATACAGTCAGGCGGGAAAGTGGAAATACTTGATACTCCGAGGAGAAGTACAAGAAAAGTTCCACGTGCTAAGCAAGAAAAAACAGATACTCCTGAACAAACACCTGCTCAGTTAAATGAGGAATTAAGCACACCTAGGACTACAGTAAGGACAGGGCGGCGGGGCAGAAAGAAACGATCAGTATTAGAGGAGGGCCCAGGGGAGGAGGCCTTCCCCCAAGGAAGTCCTTTGCTGCTTGAAGACATAAACCCACCAGGACAGGATGAAACGTCAAGAACTTTAACAGGTGCTGTTACAAGAACCAGATCCCGCACAACTGCCCTGCGTGAGGAACTGCCTGATGAGGGAAACGAGTCCTTCCTTTTCTCTCCTCCTATCACAAAGCTGACAAAAAAAGGTAAAAGCAGGAGCACTATGTTTATATGTACAGTAGGGCATATTGCTGTTTTGTAAACCACGGAGAACAGGCTACGAGGATGGCTTTCAAGCATTGTACAGAATGTGACTGTACAACATAAAAGGAAGAGGCAGTTCATCCGTTTTCTGCAGTTTACAGGACTAGCTGGCTAGTTGTGGTGGGAATGTGAGCAGGCTGATCTGAGTAGGGTGAAATGAAATTTAATTAGAATTGCTGTCACAAGCTTAGTTTTTATCTGTTGTGAAAACTGGAGGGTGTCTGGTAATACGCATTTGCTGTATTGCCATCCCCTGGGGGAGGAATTCTGGAGACAGGCTTCCAAATTCTGTTCAGTTCTTAACTTAAAAGGAGCCGCATTTTGCAACAAACTACACGGCTATTTAATTCTGTTATTGTTTTTCATGGACATACCCTTTGTTAGTGAAGCTAATGCACATTGGCTTCTTTGTATTAAAAAAAATCTCTCTTGAGCTGTGTATTGATGCCTTTTGAGCATAGGATCCTGATTATGAAGGTGTGGGTAAAGTAGCTACACCGGAGGATTTTGGTTTCACAATTTACTGCCCAAGAATGGATCCCATGAGGCAGTTCCTAGGGGAAAGATACCTCCATGTTGAGTGTTGTTTATAAACCTGCTTGGAGCTTTTATTTCAGGAAGCTATTGTGCTTATAACCATCAGCTGCAACGTAACTTCACTGTCCTTTATGTCTAATGTACGTGCGTGCTAACAGTGCCTTGTGGTTTTAGCTGGAGAAGCAGACCATCCTGTGCAGCTCAAGGATTTAGACCCGGAACTGTCTTCTCAATTTGTCTTTTCGCCTCCTCTTTTGAGGTCAAGGAGAAAAAATGTGTCTAGCACTTCCCAGATTGCGAAGGAAGCAGTAAGTAAAACCTGTAGTTGTCTGCTATTCTTGATTTTTCCTCTGTACTGCTTTTCCAAATCATACTTTGCAAAGCCTTGCCTTTTTCTCTGAAAGCAGATCTAAAAAGAGAGAGCTTTAAATTAATCAGCTAAACAACTTGTAGTTTTCTTCATGAGAAGTAGTGAGGAAAATCAATTTTGAATCTACTTAAGTCAAGAAAGAATTAATGAGTATTGCTTTGCCTTTAGGAAAAGGCAGAGTGGCTTTCTTGAAACTCACTTGCTGTGTTATCTGTTATTTTGAGAATCTCAACTTTTAGGATGGTACAAGACTCTGAGATGGAAGCTCTGTTATTGTGGAGAGAAACAGTAGTGCTGTTGGCAGTAGCTTTGTTGTGACGTCTTCGTGAAAGAAACATGCATTTGTATTCTGTAGAAGCGTAAGAACTTGTGCCCGAGTAATGCTTTTGTTGCCTTAACGTAGGAGCTTCTGAGTAAAGAGGAAGAGGATACCAAATCCATGGAGCCTGCGGGAAAGCAAACATTGAAGAGAGGTAGAACTGCAAAATCAAAAATGAAGAAAGCAAGCAAGTACGACGTTCTTTTAGAACACTTCTTTGCATTCCTTTCTTGTGATAGTGATTCAGCTTTTAGCCACCTAACTTCCTCTGCCTCACTTGGCTGTGCCGAGTTTTGTTCTGCTCTGACTTTCGGAGCCTGCCCAGCTTGCTGGCCTCATGGGCAGCATTTTCCCCGCTTAATGGTTTCGTTTTCTGCTGGAAACAGAAGAGGGAGGGGATAGAACAGGGTGAGTGGATGCTACTCTTTGCAATGATGGTGTGCTCTTCTATCATCATCTTCCACCTTCCGAAAGCACACTCTGAACGGTCTTTAGTTCCCCACAGAAGCCAGGAGCGAGTCAGAGAAAAGGAGTAAAGAGAACTTGTTGTTTCTGGCCATGGTTTCTAGTTCCTTCTGGAAATCTCTTTGAGGAGAGTTGCCTCTTAAAAATGTGGGGTGGGAGTCTCTAACAACTCCTGCAAATAGCAGGTGACGATGCTTGGGACAGTGTGGTGAGGAATGAAAGCAAAAGGGAGTGTGTTTATGTGTGTTTTCGGCCTTGACCCTATGTATAAAGAAGCCTGTAGTGGATTCTTTAGTATTGATTTTGTCATTCCAAAATTAGAAAATGTTTTCCTCTACTGAATACTGTTGGTAATAAAAAAATCAAATTGATTCTTCTTCCTTTCAGAAGCACAAGAAAAGAAGGCTCTTGGTCTCCTCCCTCAGTGGAAATAAAATTCATCTCTCCTTTTGGAAGTCCAGTGGATGGAACCAAAAGCAAACAGAAAGAAACCGCAGACGGGGCAGAGAAGACTTTACGAAAGAACAAAAAAAGACTGTCTAATTTTCCAAAGCCAGTTGTGCGCCGGAATATGCTGTAACTGTTTTTTAAATTTATAAAGTACACCACTGTCTGTAAAGTCATCAAAATTGTATGGATTAGTAAAAAGAAAAAATGATCTTATTTGGAAGAGATAATTTATATAAATTATTGTAAATTTTCATAAACCAATGGTCTTCAATAAGTAACTCCATATGGAGTGCGATTTCTTCTGTCAATGCAGTTTTCTATTTTATATTAAGACTTCATACATTTATATAATATGTAAATACAACTTATTTTAGGAATGTTAAATAAAATGTATACTTCAAAATATGCTTACTGTCTGATAGCTTTTTGAGGGAACTGTGGGTTGAATGGCCTTTATAGGTCAGAAATTTTAGTGTTCGTTGGAAAGAGTATTTGAAGCTCTCAAAAGTCAGGCCAACAGCTTTTTAAGCTTTTTGAAGTGTGCTTAGAACTCCTCTAACAAGTGAACTTGTAAAACACACTAGTTCAAATATTATAAATGATACTTGACCATCTGGCCCAAACAGTTGGACTCACTTTACAAACAATAATTCCTTATATTCACAGTTAAGTTGTATTGAAGTCAGAATGTAAACAATTGTATTTTAAGCTGTGCAATATCTTGTTGTATTTGTCTTAAACTTTGGGAAAGCTGCTCTTTAATTCATGAAACTATATCACACCTCTCTTTCACTATTTTTTACAGTTTGTTGTCAGTAAAAAATTAGAGAGTGTGATGCTTACAATTATCATATCAAAGGGATATTACCCACGTACTTTGAAGTTTGAGCCAAAATGATTTTCATTAGGTTAATTTAGAATGCTACTGTAACTGAAATAATTATTGTCTGTAGACATATGTTGCAATATTTGAAGCCTGCATATCACAGCACCGAAAACCTGATGGTAAAGCAGTAGTCTGAAAAAGGTACCAAAAAGTACAGAAATCTTAGTTGCAAACCATATTTGTGAATAACCGTTTCATTAGTAGTTGTGGGGTTTAGAGTAAATGTCCCTAGAAAGTTTCAATTTGTAAAAATAAATTCAAAACCCTCTTCTTTTAAAAGCAGACGTTGAAGTGCTATTTTGATGTGCAGTTGTTTAGACAATGGATTATTTTTATGTATGTTAATTTATATATGGATGCCGCTTTGAAGACTACAGAATGGTGGAACCTGACATTAAACTTTTCAATTAGTAAAAACTACTACCTTTACTCTAAGAAATAATTTATTGCTTAACTAATATCTTCTATGCAATGGATGAATGTATTAATAACAGACTAAGCCTGTTTCTAGGGCCATGATTTTTCTGTCTCAGAACAGGTCCTTCTCTAGAAGCAGCAGTTGCATGCACTGGCGAGTTTTTCTCTTTGAGAGTATTCATGACTGAAAGCTTGAAAAAAGAATGCCAAATGTTTCCAGTGTGAATGTGGCAGTTCCTGTGAGACCTTTCAGTCAGGTTAGTAGTTATTTACTCTTGAGTATTTTGTACTTGAACTACAATATAGCTATAGTCAAAGAGGAAAAAGGAGAGTTAAAGCAAATCCATTTTACTTTCGATAACCATTTTTTTTTAAAACGTTACCCGGTTCACATTGACTTACTTTACTTGCCTTAATATTTGTACAAGCCCGGTGTGCAAATAAGGGCAGAGATAACCAAGTAGTTTAATTCCCCGTCAGAACTTCCTCTCGTGGAAGACTATTCTCAGGGTTGTCAGTGCAGTAAATTTATTTGATGCAATGTCCTCAATTCCATGTGAGTAATCATAAAGAGCTTTGTTGTTTATTTCTGGTGGGGAAAAAAAAGAAGCCTTTAACATGCTTGAGATAAATGTACTGTGGCCCCTTTTGAATTAAAGCCGATCCTAATATAAAATGCATTTTCCAATGCTGTGTGGCTGACCCGTAAGCCAAAGAGAGGGAAATACGCACGTTACGGTTACCGATGTGATGGTTTGCTGAGGTCACTTACTCCTTGGCTGTGGCTCAAGAGCAGGCTTATCCCACAGCAGTCCCTGGTGTGGTGTGTGTTGCTGTGGAACTCAATTTAAATCCAAACTAAAACCTGAACTGTTAGTGAAGGACTGGTTGATTATATTTTGATATTACAATTGTAATTTTAATTCATAGAGAGAGAAAGATGCAGGAAGAAAGCGTGTGATTTCTGTGAACACCCAGCAGCACAAGCATATTTGATCCTAGGAATCCAGGGCACAGGAAAGGCTTTCTTTTTAATCCAGCCGATTTGTTTTATAGTGGCTTCCTAAAGATGAGAATGGTATACTTATGTTGGTAGGATCCAACAGTTATGCAAGCCAGGTAAGATGTTATTCAAAGGACCAACTAAAAGCAGTTTTAGCTAATACACAGTTGCAGACTGGTCAGTTCATTTATTTTCCATGATTAACATTCATGTGAGTGGAATGCAAATGGCTGGCATCTACCCATGTACTGGTTTGAAGCACTATCTATAGATTTTGTCTATGTTTCCATCATCCTGGAACTTGGTCTTCCTTCCAAGTGTGTTTGCAAATCCAAATTCTGAATTTAGTGAGGGCGCTCCTACCAGACAGGAGCACTTGTGTATGCGTTTGCTTGCTCATCTGTGAAGAGGATTCACTTGATCCTTTCCTTAGAGAGGCCTTTCCTGAGCTTGGTCAAGGATGCTGGAGAGCGCCCGGCCAGGTTGTAACGCTGCTCTGCTGGCGTATGGTCAGACCGGCCCTGGGAAGAGCTAGTTGATGATCAGAAATGGTGCAAACAGAGGCCTGGTGCTTGTGTGTGAAGAACTCTTCAAAGCCGTGCAGACTCAGGAGAAGAAACAAGCAGTACCATGTGAGATGAGCACAAAGTGTCATTTATTCCCAAAATCTTTCCAGGTTTTACTTTCAAAGAGTCAGTTAATTAGCGACAAAAAGAAACTTGAGAGTATATGGACCAACTTAACAGTACAAGCCACAGAGGATCCTGTAAAATATTGTTGCAGAAAAGTCAATGTAGTACACTTAGATATGCAGATAAATCCTACAGTGATAAAGTCACAGGTGTAATTAATTGGGAGAGCCCAAACCAGTCATTTTTAGTAAACCCTTACTTTAACAGCTGTTCAAACACTGATGTTCCTTTACCTACCATAAAGTGAGATGTTCTTTATTCTCCGTAACGGTTCCGAACTTCACTCTTTGCACAGGGCATTCACAAGAAAGTCTTTCCAGCACCTGAGTAGACGAAACTGCTGCTTCTTTACAGTATGCAAAAGCTTTTTAGTGCCATACCTCTCCTGCAGAGTAGGAGCGATGATTTTATCCTGGCAGCACAGCTTTTGTTACTGCTGGATGCTCCCACTCCATCAGCATCCTTCTGTGCTTGCAGTCCAGTGGATTCTAGCCCTCCTGCAGGAAGAAAGCTCCGCTCCAGTGCAGCAGTGCCTTCTCTCTACCAGAATATCACTCCGATTACAGAAGGCTGCTTGTGATTTACTCCTGTGTTACTTCCCTGAAAAAAGAGCCACTTTATTTTCCTGAACCAGCCTCCCCAGCTCTGTACGGGGATGTCATTTGTGAGCATGTTTCCGTTTCCCTTTGACATCGCCATCTCCTGTGCACAAGCCACTGTTTATCACCATCCTGTGATAAACGCAACAATGAAAACTCATTCCTTCCCATCATGGAAATAAACCCCCCCTATTTGAAGCAGTTACTCCTGTTTTAAACAGGTCTTGATAGAGGGTGAGGGGCGAGAAGTAATTGAACCACCTTGCCCAGCTATCAAAATTAAATTTGTACTTCTGGTATTTTCTGTAATGCTGCCTAGATGCTTAATATTTAAGTATGTTGATTTATTGAAACATATGATGGCATATTGCTAGACAGCAAAAAGGATTATGCATGGAAGAATAGGTTGAAAGAAATGCTGGAGAAGAGCGAGCATTGTGATGAAACAGTATGGATCTGATAAATAATTGCATGAATTAAGCTTATGTAAGGGTTTGGGATAAGGGGAACAACTTCACCACCGCTTCCCCTCATTTTCCCTTCATTGGTAGGCTTTTCTGCATCCTCTCAATGCAGATCTTCACCTCTGTAGCCTTTGCCTTGTGCTACAGTAGCCCAATTTACTCCTCTTAAACTTCCAGTTTGTAGCTACAACCCCTTAATCGCCTTTCCCTCGTGACACTACCTTCTCTCTGCTCTGTCCCACCATACTGACTTCACTCCCCCTGCCGGAGGATTGCCACTAGATTCTAACAGGGTGTTTGTTTGAAGACCCTAAAATTTAAACCTACTGGAATGGAAGTGTTTCACTTGTTTTTTATCCCTTTAGAAAATCCTAACTGAACTCATTGCAGAGTTGCCCTTGTCCTGTCCCCTCCCTGCAGTCCTGATGGCAAACTTCCATGCACAGAGTGAGTAATGGGCATTAGCAGAGGATGGGACTGAAAATAGTTGGAGCTCAGTATGCGAAGTCTAAATTGCAGAGGCATGCAAAGAAGGATGAGACTGAGCCTTCAGTGAGTTGAAATGTTGGAGGAGAAGTTAATGTGTTCCTCAGAGCAAGGAGCAGTCCAGGCTGTGGCTAGCATGGAGACAAAGGATGTGGAATTGCTGGCATGGTTTCAATTCTTGTCTAATTCCTGTTTCTCATAATAGCCAGATTTCATTTTGTGTTGTGTGAACTTGCCTTACGGAATGGCGAAACTGGGCTTCTATTAATTTCACATTTTTTACCTAATAGGATGTTGAAACCGTTTTAGAGAACAATGGTAGCAAGCCTTTGCAGGTGTGGTCTTGCTTAATTTCTGTGCTGGAGAGAACACTTAAACTTGCAGGAGAGAGTCACCAAAAACTTGGGCCTGTTGCATGTGCTGCAAACGTTTTTGCAGGTCAGCGCATCAGGTTGCTCTTTGCCCAAGTCTGTTTCAGAATCAGGTGTGCAAAAGGCACCTGGATGTGGTTCTGGTCAGTCTGCTGTAGGTACCCCTGACTTGAGCAAGGGATCTGGACCAGACAACCTCCAGTGATTCTGGAAGGCCTTCCTCTTCATTGTGATTCTGTGATTCTGGAACTCAGTGCTGGGAGGGGCATGCAATGTTGTGCGCTGGAAGTGTCTTGTTCCGACTGTCTTCCTCGGTTGGGAAGGCTGTGTTTAGGAATGATTCTTACTGATACCCTCAGCACCTATTTCTTTCTGTCCAGGTATACCCAACAAGGTGAAAATGAGCATAATTTTGAAACTGACTTTAGGAATTTTGCTAGCTCATCCCTGTCAGATGGGGACTACAACTCTGGAATGGCAGTCCATCTTTTTAGGGAATAAGCACAGGAGATAGCTGGGTAAAGCGGCGCTGGTGTCAGCTCCTGACCTGTGTTGGTTTTGTTTGTCTTTTTGTTGAAAGGGAAATCCTGTCTGTGGTCTGCATCAGAGAGAGGGTCTTAGCTGTTGGGGGTTGTTGGGACAGAGAGCTGCAATGATTTCTTTGTTTCATCTTCTGCTGTAGATTTGTGCTTGTGGAGCATCCTCACAAACACTGCAAGACAATCTGTAGGCTACACTTGAGTGAAATAAGCCTGATTCTGACAGAGACTGTCTCTGTTACCCTAGTGGCTTTTTAGACAAAAGCTTACGGTTGGGATTCAGTGTAGAGGTTTTGCCTGAAACACTGAGGAGAAGGCTTTCTGCCTAGGGTGGGAAAGACGTGGCCCACTGGTACTCACTAAATCACCTCCTAACTCACTCGCCGAATCCTCTTTCTGCAGGGGTAAAATCCAGTAAAGAGCAAATTCCCCGAGTGTGACTGCTGAAGGGCAGAAAGTGAATTGTGCACCTACTGCTCTTGTAGTGCTTGTGAATTGCTTCCTATTTTTCTGAAGAAAATGTCGTTGAACCAGTCATTAATACCGATTATAAAGGCTCTGTAATTGTTGTTCCATGTTGGCTGGGAGCATTGATCTATCTGCTGGATGGTAGAAAGGCTCTGCAGAGGGTTGTGGACAGGCTGGATTGATGGACCAAGGCCCAGTGATATGAGATTCAAGAAAGCCAAGTGCCAGGTCCTTCTTTTGGGTTATAACAACCCCATGCAGCAGTACAGGCTCAGGGAAGAGTGGCTGGAAAGGTGCCTGGCAGAAAAGAACCCGGGGGTGTTAGTCGAGAGCTGTCTGAGCCAACAGTATGCCCAGGTGACCAAGGCAGCCAACAGCATGCTGGCTTGCATTGGGAACAGTGTGGCCAGCAGGACTAGGGAGGTGACAGTCCGCCTGTGCTTGGCACTGGTGCCGCCCCACCTTGAGTCCTGTGTCCAGTTTTGGGCCCCTCCCTGACAGAAGGACGTTGAGGTGCTGTAGTGTGTCCAAAGAAGAGCCATGATGATGGTGAGAGGTCTGGAGAACAGGCCGTAGGAGGAGCGGCTGAGGGGACTGGTGTTGTTTAGTCTGAAGAAAAGGCGGCTGAGGGGAGTCCATGTCATTCTCTACAACTACCTAAAAGGCTGTTGTAGCAATGTGGGGGTAGATCTCTTCTGCCCAGTAGCAGGCAATAGAACAAGAGGAAATGGCCACAAATTTTTAATTCCTCTTAGTAAGAGTTTTTTTTATTTGAGTGTTAATTGTCTTCTTTCATCTAAACATGCTGGAAAGGAACTATTCTTCTTAGTAAGTGTTGTGTTTCATGAGTGACAGAATAGAATTAAGCCAAAAAAAAGTGGTAACGTTTTAAAAATATCCTGTCATATTTTCTACAATTAAGAAACGGTGTCTTGTCTTTTACAGTAATATCTCCTGACACTAGTGTCTCAGTCTTCAGTTGACAAGTGGAGTACCATCATCAGGAACTACCATCTACTTATTTGGGTGTATTTGACATTAATGACTGGTATCGTGCTCAAATGCCAGATTCACTAAGGTAGATCTTTCTTCAGTTGTTTTCAGTATCCCAGCAAAAGATTCATTTGCATGTTGATGCTTAGCTTACTCGCTTGTTTTAGAAT
>VXBW01002649.1:0-37504 GCA_013400375.1 Thinocorus orbignyianus
AGAAAAAAGGAGAAAGGAGAAAAGCAAGTGATCTCTAAATAGCTAATTTATAAAATATGAAGGGACCATTTCAGTCACCAGCTTTGTTTTCCTGGGCTCCCTGCTCGGACAAAGCCATCAGTGGGTAACTGCCACTCAGGTTGGACACATGGTCACTTACATTAGCCTCACTTGCCGCCTCTATGCCTCACCAGCAACTGTGCTGGTGCCTGCCACTTCCTCAGCCGGTGGCTTAGGTCAGCTGGGTGTGCTGAGCAAGTGCCATAGCCAGGCAGTGCCAGCAGTCACAGCACCTTCTCCAGCTCTCCTGGTGGCTCCTGTCACTCAGGTAGCTCTTGCTCCAGACATCTACCTGGGGTCGTTGCTGCTGGAGGCAATGCTACCCAGGTCCTGCGGCTACATACAGACTCCACTGACATTGTGGAAAGCACACAAAAGGCATCCTTTGCAGATGTTTTTATTCCAGATGCTTTTTTTTTGTCTTAATAACTTTACAAAACACTGTTAATCCTTAGCACTAAAATAACTGAGAGTCTGTCTAAAAAAGCTGAGTGTGAAGGGAGCAGTTCAGAGGTATAAGCTAATGGTTTTCCTTCCTCCTCCTCCAAATCTCTCCGAAGACTGGGAAGACCAGGAGTCAGAGCATAGCTGGAAGAGCCTTTCTAGGCTGGTACTGAGGGAGCCAAGCCAAACCCACCTTGGTGCCTGGAGGATATTCCACAGAAGGCTTTGGGCTGCATAGAAGTCGCTGTCCCCATGTCTGCAGGGCCTGAAGAGATATCCTGCTTTCTCCTCAGTGGACTACAACACAGAGAATAGATATGGCTAAACCAGATCTCTAGTATAGTCCCTGGAGAGCAGAAAGTATCACCAGATCTGCCAGTCAGTACAACTCAAGTTGTTTTAAATAGTAGTTCTTTTTATGCTGGGGTCCCTGTCACATCTAAGAAATGTTTTTTTGCACAGGGGTAATCGCCTCGTGAAGAAGCACTGAGACTCTGGTGTCGTTTGACCCTCAACCATGAGCTGGAATTCAAAAGAATTGAAAGAATGAACCCCACAAAAAGCAAACATTACAAGGAACTGCTTTGGAAATAACTTCACTGAAAATATGGATTGCTGGATACAGCATATAATGGAAAAAAATAATTACATACCTACATGGTGGGGGGATTTTTCATCTTGTTGAAAAATGACTTTTCTGCCTGGTGAAAAGTTTCAAGGGACAGGTATTGTCCAACCATGCTTCCCATACTGAGACAACTCAGAAACTGCTGCCTGACATGGATAAGGCTCCCTCCCAAGAATTCTGATTCAGAGGGTTGCTTCTTAATCAGATTTATAACTGCAGTCCCATGAAGCTAACCCCAAATCAAATGATGCACTGGAGAAAAAACTCTTCATTTCTTAAAGAACACAGATTGGGGATGAAAAGAGGAAGAAATAACAGCTCCAACCTTAATCTTGCTCAATTTTAGACCCTAAAGGTAGGGTCTACCACTGGGATGCTGGCACAAATACAAAGCACAAACCCTGGCTTCAAATACCAGCTCTTACACTGTTACTGGAAGGCAGCAGGTTCACAAGCCACAGTGCCGCATTAGGAAAAAACATCTCTAATCTTACATAAGAAGTCCTGGGAGGCGTGTTGCCAAATAAGCACAGTTTAAAATCAATCAGACAATAGCATTAAACATTTAGCACTTGGCCGCTTGTTTCCGCTTGCCCCTGCTCAGTAGCCCTCCCAGGATACACATGGGATCTGTGGGAAGGGTGAGTAAGAGGGAGCCACTGCTTTGGCACAGCCTCCCGTCCTCAGCCAGGACTGTCCTGGGGACTCCAGGGACTAACTGAACTCTCTGCCTCAGCATTCAGCTTGACTTCATTCGGCAGTGAGGACAAGTCCATACGAATGCCAAACTGCTGCTCCTCTGTGTCCCTGTATGTTTGCTGGCCCCAAATACAGAGTCCTGTGGGAGTTAAAGCTCTTAAGGTGTCAGTGGAAAAACTGTCTCTCAGCCTGGAGCAGACAGGTGCTGGAGTCCTACAGCCTGTTCGGAGGCCAGATTAATTCCTGGACTAACACCTTCCATCCTGCTGTCCATTGGCAGGATGCAGCAGCATCTCAGCTGGATATGGTGCTCCTGCAAAGCCCACCTGTACACATCAGGTCTGTGTTAGCACTGAAATGATTTTTACATTTCCTTCCTGAGAAAATAAAAGGCTCTGAAGAAATCTACTCTAAAAGAGGGTAGATTCAGACCAGATATATGGAAGAAAATGTTTATGTTGAGTGGGGAAACACTGGAAGAGATTTTCCAGAGAGGTGGTAGATGCCCCATCCCTGGAAACATTGGACAGGGCTCTAAGCAATCTGATGTAGTTAAAGATGTCCCTGCTTATTGCAAGGAAGTTGGACTAGGTGACCTTTGAACATCCTTCCAACGTCATATATTCCATGATTCTTTGAACTTATGACTTCAGCCAAGGGCTGGAAAGATTGAAATATACAGTTATAAATTATCTTATGTCCCTTGGTGAAGTTTGCTTTTAACCAGTGAGACTCATATTTACCTCCCATGCAGGGTTCCCTGTTATTGCAAATTTCAGTAACTTCAGTGGCAAGCTGCAGTCCAAGGAGGCGGCTCAGGTTTGCCATTGCTTCCTTTCTGCTCCATGGCTGATGTCCAGGGGGAACCACATAGGATCACTGAAAAGGCAAAATGCTGGGTAAACAGGCAGAGTAAGTGGGGTAAGATAATCTCTCTTAGACACTTATTAACTCATGCACTCAGTGATTGATGTTTTCCTCGCAGAGCTGGTAGAAGCAAGTACAGCTTTGACAACCTCGTGGAAGCTTTGGCTCATCCTGGACATCTCTGCTCTGAGCTGCTTCCCAGGAGGTGGAGTCTCTGGTACATGTTTGCTGTGCTGTAAAAGCATTGTGCAAGAGCTTGAAGAAGGAGAGTCAATTGTGAAGAGCATCTGCTTTCCTTCTGCATTACCAGCACAAGTTTCTTAGCACATGTTCTTGGCTCAGAAAGGTAGTCTTGCCCCAGTGGAGATAGTTGCTGAATTACAGCCTGATGGAGAAGAATCATGTAGGAAAGTGATCACCAGAGGGATGTCGACAAAACTTGTATCCTTCATGGCCCTGGCATTTTAAACAGACGTTCTTGAAGCAAACATTGATATAAATTCATGCTCACCTTGGGGGCTCCGGAAATGTAAGAGTTGATTCATTCAGAGAGTGTGTACTGGCCCTTTGTACTTCATACTGTGGTGACATAAAATGCAATGCTGTGATCTGAAGTTAGCTTCTGCAGATGAACTGTGAGGCTCCAAAAGCCCATGAAATAGCTGCAGTTTACCAACACATTAGAACCAAGCCCCACAATGACAAAGATAGGGCTGAAACCAAGTTTCCAAAAAGACTATATAGCAAAAGCTAAGTGAAGCGCAGAAATTTTCTACAAAAGGCTGCTTGATACAGAGTGGTTAGAGTTGGAAGGGACCTTAAAGATCATCAAGTTCCAATCATTCATGTTCATCAGACAACATCTTCCTCTGTCATTTGTTGGCAGTGGCTGCACCTCAGTCCACAGGCCAGATGTGGACTTCACTGTCCTGCTGAAGTGGCATCTGAAGATGGGATTGCACAGAACAAATCTCCTTCACTGCAGAAGTGAAGATGTATCCACTGGTAGGAAACATTGTAAACTTCAGTTTTGTTGAACAATGGAGGATGACTCTGTTTCAGCAGAGCTACAAGCCTACGCAGTTGAATCAGCCACAGTCATACATTGTGACTGTCTCTGGAGAGGCGAGCGATCTGGCAGGACCACAGGGGAGTTGGAGGGAGGGTGTTCTGAGATGGCTGCCAAAGGCCCTCAGACTGCAGCAGCTGTCCTCCAATTGCCACTGTGTCTGCTCCTGGGAAAGCAATGCCCAGTTTCTCCTGGCCAAAATTCAGCTGCTGCTGACTTGTAAACCACCCAGAACAATCCAGTTTCACTGCTGGCTGATCAGCCATGGGCACTACGTCCTACAGCTATTGGCAGAGGGATACCATCAACTCAGCTGCCCTTTATATGCTAGCTTCAAAGATATGAAAATGTTGTTAATTCCACACACAGGGAGACAGTGAACAAGGCAACAGCAGCTTAACTAACTTGCTGCATCTGATATGTGGCCTTCACATGGATACAACAGCAAGATGGGAAGATTTCCCTTTAGGTTCATCATTGCAGGGACACAAGCAGCGTGTATCCTTGGTTTGGAGATACTCTTTATGGCTGTGGCCTGGGTTTTAAAAAAGGTATCAAGTAGCCCAAGAATCATCACTATTAGTACAACCTTATAAAAGATGCAAATTATATAAATTTCTCTGGCAAGCTGGCACAGCATCTGGAATCCACACAGAAATGCTTTGTGACCACAACTGTGTCTTGTTTGGTCTCTTTCTTGAACTCAGACCAAGGTTCAAAATTTGGTGTACAAGAAAAATTCATACAGAACTCGCTGAGGTTCCATTTGGGAAAATACTTCTATTAACCTCAAGCAATATTTCCTGGGCAAATGTCTGCCAGGCATGCTCTGAACAATTGCTATGGCCACACTCCTAGCAACAGGTATGTAGAGCATATGTCGCAGCTGGAAAACACACATAAATATGTATCATATGTTAACCTCCCAGTGTGATTATGTGGATCCAAGACACTAAAATGCCAGAGGAACAATCAGATTAGGCCAGAAGCACACCACAAAAGTTACTAGTAGTATTTGCTGGTAACAAAGCATCGCAACTGTACTTAACCCAGATTGCAAACCAGACAGCAAGACTTGAGGAATTTGAAGTGTTGATCAGAAAGCATCTCACATTTCTGAATGACACACACTTCTGTGCATCCAGTTCTGATTTCAGATCTCTGAAGCTCATGCGCAGAACCAGGACAAGGATATGTTCTAACCAGCGGCAGAGGCCTTGTGGTTCCCTCTCTCTGTCTTGGTTATATCAAGCAGCCAATAATTTGTCTCCCCCCATGATCCATTTAGAACAAAACTGTATTGGAAGGGTCATTGTGGAGTAAGCTGCAAGACCTGTAGGCTCACAGGCATTAAAGAAATTCAAAATCCTTCTCTACCACTGCCCTCCAAGGGAGAAAGACCATGGTCTTACCAGCAAAGAGTGCTAGCAAATGATTTTTGGAGAATACTCTAGTTGGTACTTGAGACACTTAGAAAATCTGTGTTTGAAGAAGCCAAGGCGTGACATTCTCTAGCAGTAAAGGAGCAGTGGGAGGCGAAAGGCTCTCTCATACACATTGAAGGCACACACTGCATCGAAGTATGATCGCCTCAGCATTTTTTAAATTTGCCTTTTCAGTGAACATTTTCCTTGAAGCTTCAGATGTTCACGGGGATGAAAGACAAGGATTTCCTCAAGATTTTTGCACCCTTTAACCAGACCTTTTAACCAAGCCTAAAACCAAGCCAGTTTGGTTTTCAGTGCATCCCAGAGAATTATCCCACTGAAATCCCATAGGTATCTCAATAAAGACAGGAAGTCATGATAACAATGGGCGAGGAGGCATTCAGATAGAGAAGAAAAATAGACAAAAGATAAACCCTTACTAAACTCACTGAAATCACAGTCCTGCGTCCAAGTTTTTTGGCATAGGGAACAATGAAAATATAGTTATATATTTGTCATCTGTGTGAACATAAAGCAAATTTTTCTGATGGTTCATGTTTTTCAAAAAGTAGCATTGGGGTCATGGACCATAGGATCCTTAGGGTGCTGCCTGATGAAAATCAGCCTGATCTCATAAGCCACACCAATTCACCCCAGCTGAAGCTGGTTTGTATGAAGCACCTACATCGTCTTCCTTGATTTACCTGTAGGTGTGGTGTAGATGGAAATTACAGTGGCTTGAAGTGATAGCACTAGTACACTCTGTGAAGCTTCAGCTGACCAGCTCTGAGGTTAGAGCTGCACTTGTACATACCAACTCTGTAACTCTGCTTCATTGACTGTCTTGAGCAGACTGTGCTGGTTTCTGTGTTTTTTGTATGCTCAGCACAGTCTGCTGCAACTTTTCCTCTTGCTCATCAATAGAAAATTTCTCTATGGGACCCTGCTCTGTGTTTCCCTGGAGTAAAGGAGATTTTTGGACTAAAAGAATAAAAACCAGTGTTTGTATATAATTATGATTCATAATTTATGAAGCAATGACTGCTATAAGTCCCCAAACTTAAACTCCTTCTGCCTCCCCTCTGGTAAGCGTTACACAGAAATGTAAGAAATAGGAATGTTACTGTCCCAAAGAACCTAGTAATTTGCAGAACTGGTAGATAACAAGAGGTGGATAAAACTGGCAGACTAACTGCTTGCAAGCAAGAGGCATTTAATGGAGTTTAGTTATTCTGTGTGGAAAAATTTGCACTAATCATCAAAGAAAAATTTACAATATACCCATAAAAACTAGTATAGTGTTTTGGTATTCTGTCAGTGGAAGAAGAAAGAAAAAGGAAAAGATTGCCAGTGGTCTAGCACAAAAGAGTCAGACATTTGGAGTTCAAAAGCATTGTGTTAGGCATTCAAAAGATCTTTCACTGGTCAGGCCCATGAATGTACGAAGAAGTTGCAATTTTGAAGTTAATGCATGTGAAGCACCTCCAGAGCAAAACTTTTCTGAGATATTAAGAAGCAATAAGGTTACGAGATTTCTGGTGTTTTATTTCATAGAATCATAGAATCATTAGTTAAAAGGGACCCTAAAGATCACCGAGTTCCACACCCTCTGCCATGGGCAGGGACACCTCCCACTAGAGCTGGTCCCTCAAAGCCCCATCCAGCCGGGTCTTGAACGCTGCCAGGGATGGGGCATTCACAACTTCTCTGGGCAACCTGTTCCACTGTCTCACTACCCTCACAGGAAAGAATTTTTTCTTCATATCTAATCTAAATCTCCCCTCTTCCAATTTAAAACTGTTGCCCTTCATCCTATCACCCTATTCCCTGACAGAGTCTCTCCTGTAGGCCCCTTTAAGTACTGGAAGGGGCTATAAAACCTCCCCAGAGCCTTCTGTTCTTCAGGCTGAACAATCTCAACCCTCTCACCCTGTCTTGGTAAGAGAAATGCCTAGGAATGAATTTCAAAGCTGTCTATGAGATTTAAGCACCAACACCACTCTGATTAACAGGAAACCTTGTATAATATAAACACCCAAGGCAGCAGCTTTTTTTTTTTTTTTGCCTTTTTTCTTTTTCTTTTTGAAATAAGGAAAAAGCTTACCTGGAACACATCTTTAAATTCAATAGGGTTTTTTTTTGTTTTGTGTCAGTATCTATTTGTACACGGTATTCAGAAGAGTCCTGAAATCTGGAAGGGTTCTTAATCAGAAGTTGCAATATTTCTTCTAAAAATACGTTCCAAACCTTGAACACTGTGGTTTCCCATTAATGAAGAAATGAAAAGTTGGATCAGCTAAACATTGTGGAGAGGGCTTCTGTCTTTCGTTTAAAAGTAAAAGTTCTCCAGGAAACCAACACCTGCTGAAAAGAAAAATAAACCAAAACAACCAAAAAAAGCCAAACAAACAAACAAACAAACAAAACCCACCCAACAAACCAAAACCAACTAAAACTCTCAAACAATTTCTACTGAAAATAAATTTTAATAGAAAATTTTACCACTTTTAATCAAGGCACAGGTGGTGCCTGTAAAGCTCAGCTTTGACTGAAGATGAATATATAACCCTCAGCAAATTCTACCTTAGAAATGCAAAAAAGCCCCAAAATGTCATCTGGAAAAGGTGACTGTTGAACATGCAGACAAGATTTTTTGCACCCGTAGAGTAAGACAATGCATGCGTAGTACATTAGACAGTTTAGGATGCCACAGAAACTAAAGAATGTCCTGGATCAGACCAAGGCTTGTCTTTCTCCAAACGTGGCCTAAAGCAGGTGCTGGGGGAAAGCTACAAGAACATGGCAAATATGGTGATACCTCTCCTAAATCCTATGTTAGCCCCCAGCCCTTTGCAGCTTCAGGCTTTTCCAAACCTGACATAATCTGTGTCTCTTCAATATCCTCCACTGAACTTCTTCCATAAACCTATTGCATCTCCTCCGGCATCCATATATCTGCAGTGCCTTTCAGCAAGATGCTCCACAGATCTGCAACCTGTTGTACCGAGGGCCCCTTCCTTCTGTTTGTTTGGAAACTCTGTTTCCTTTGATGTCAGTTATGTCAGCTAGAAATCAGCCTAATCATATGCCAAACCCCACCTTCTTCTGCTCCCCCTGTCCTGGAAGCCTAATCAGCATCACTCCCCTTTTCTTCCATGTTCCCACATAAAGGCGTATTTCATTCTCTTCATATACAAGAATGGAAGACACAGTCTGCATGCTATAAAAGTGGTCTGTTTTCCCAGTAAGATCCTTCCTTCATCTTTGGTGAATTTTTCAAACAAGCCTTAGATTTCCCAGGTGAGATTTTGGTTTTCCCCAGATCTCCTCTCTCTGCAAGATGCCACCCCCTGAATCAATTATGTGTCTGGCATTAGGACATTTGAAAGTGCTGTGCTATCACTGCAGTCATCCATTTGACCATTTCTCCTGTACATGGGCCAGACCTGTTACATGGGGTCATGATGTAAAAGGTGCTGTGGATGCAGGTAGAGTCATCCTGCTGTCACAGAGGTACGAGAATATTGGGAGCCAGGCTGGAAGGTGAGCAAAAGGCGGCTGTGGCTAGAAGATCTGAAAGGAGCTAGAAGATCTGAAAGGATCAATTTGACATATGCTCTTTTCCTGCACACATAATATAGCATTTCTGTCAAAACAGATCTGTAAGTATCTCTGATTGATTTGGTTATAAAAGGAATAGGATATAGCAGCAACTAAGTGTGCCCATTTGGAAGAAATCACTAGCATTTTATTAAATATTTAACCTTCCAAATTTAATTTGTTAAATCTGCTTGGAGGAGTTTCCAGATTACTTGTAGTGTGCTTTGGGACCAGTTCCAGGTCAGCAGGGACTTTAGCCCCACTTACCCTTACTCTGGTGTAAAAGGAATAACATGCAGTGATGACAGTTTTAACTTTGCTTTCAGCTCTCCTTTTTTAGAAACAACAGCTCAGCTCCCCAGCCGGTTGTAAATCCAAGTCTCTGCAGTGGAACTATTCTGATTTATACCAGCTGAAGGCCTGGCCTCTAGTTCAGAAGAAATGGGCTGCCAGTTTAATTACTTCATCCCCGGTATGGCATTAATAATATGGGAACAAATTTAATGCTGCTAAGTAACAGCAATACAGAGGATTTTGTCACATGCATGACAATTAGTGTGTGGTGCATGGTATTTCTGCTTCTCCCGAGTTCCTTTTTAAACGATGCTCCTTGTGATTTGGATTTCAAAGAGTACTTCTAGTATTTCTCATTACTGATGGTGACTGTTCGCAAAAGCAACTCAGTGCTGCTTTGTTGGCTCATCACTTTTGATTCCATGCCCAGATGCTAAGGACAGAAGCATGCAATTAATTTGGAAGCACAACCCTTCATTGATTTCAGTTGGGAGATTTTCCTTGAACACCAAAGGACTGATCTGCCCCTGACTACCTTTAATATTGCCTTTACATGCAACATGTCTTCCTTTTCCACTATAGATCTCTGAGAAGGGATCTCAAAACTCTGCTTGCCTATAAGAATGTACAGTAGAGAACCATAAGCTGTAGGTGATGGCCTCACTGTCATGGGGGGAAAAAAAAGAAAGAAAAAAAATTCTGATTTTGGGGACACGGAGGAGCAAAATGAATAATACAAGCAGTTGGGGATCTAGGCCTCTTCACAGGGACAGGAAGGACAAGAGACAAAAAGTTTCCTTGAGGTGTCTCCGGGTTGCCCAGGTACCTTGAGCCTGAAAGCTCTGACTAGCTTAGGACATGTGGATTACTCTCACCTCAAAAGCATCTCCACAGTCACAGCAGGGTGCCACATGAGCCAGACAGTGAGCTACCTCACTCTGAAAACAGCATGCAAACAAGTCCCTCCTGGGTTTTCTGCATTGCACAGGGCAAGCAAAGAATCACCAGAGCCACTCAAGGATAGTTTACAACATTTTCGTTGTGAAAACCTGACCTCTCCCTTTAACAGATACTTCGTGGGAGAAAACCCCCTCATAATATATAAAAGGCAGATAAGCACAATGAAATTAATAAGAAAGAGAAATTTATGTTCCTCTTTGCTTTTTAAGGTGGCATCAGTTAATTCAATGAGCATTCCTGGCAGCTAGGTATTTATCAGCCAGATGGATTCATTTCTTCAGTGAACCTAGTTAAATGTTTGTGGGACCATTCATTAAGGAGTATTCAAACCATCTCTCCTCACCTACGTTACATACTACCCGTAATGTCCTATCATTTTGGCCTGTTTCCTCAAGTTTGCCCTTACATAAGTTTTCATACCATCATTGTTCTCCTCCCTGTTTATAAAGCTTGATCATTTGTCATGGAGTTACCCGTAACTTTTATCAGTTTCTCACTCTGTTATTTCTCATGTTCGTCTTCTCTCATTGTGTCCAGCAGTTTCCTGTGGTCTGTCCGGGTAGCCAGATCTGAGGCTCGGTCCTGTCATCTGCCTTGAATGCCTCAACGGGTCTTGTCTTCTGCAAGCTCTTGGCCAGCATCCTGAGGAGTGTTGGGACTGTGTCCTTGCCATGGGAGCTGCAGTGGGAGGCGGGAATCTGAACTTCTCTTTATTTTCGTGGCCTGTTAGTCCAGAAAGGAAAAGGCTTTTTTCATTTTTTTCTTGCCAACCCCAAAGTACTTTCCTGATGTTACAGGACAGGTACTGACTGACTAGTTAAAATCTGCAGGATGATGGGGAATTTGGAAGCCATCAGGTCCTAAGTGCAGCGCTGCTGTTGAGGCTTCTAAGCTATGAGGTTTCACTCACAGTATTCACACTATTTCTTGCAGGTGAAAATCAAACCCACAGGGCTCAGCTCAGATCCCTATCTATTGGGTCATCCTCCTGCCTCCAGCCGCTGCCCCAAGATGTACCGATGTCTCATTCTGAGTCTATTGATACTGCCTGGATGACACAGGGCTTCTCCACAGGCCTGGATATCTCTCTTTATGGGACCGAACCAACTCTATGTTGGTTCTGCAATTCATTTGATATAACTTAAAGTCTGCCCAGTTAGATATCAACACGCCCATACAAATCGGGGTCTGAGACCTGCAGTGGGATTAGGTTCCTTCCTCCACCTCCCGCTTTTCCTGTCCTGGCTACTTAAATATCAGATCTTTGGGAAAAGAACTGTCTCCTACCATGTTTATATATATGTACCTACATACTTGGAGCCTGTGCAACACTATAAGACAAATAATAGGTCAATTTTCATGGCACTCAGCTCCAAAGAAGTGTCTGACTTAAACAAAGCAGTTATGCTACAGTTTCACAGTGGATGAAAAGTCATTTCATGAGAGATACTAAACAACCCAGGAGATCCTCAATTATATCCAAGGGGGAACCTTTATAATCTTAGATATCTTTCTGACTGTTCAAGCTCTGTAGGACCTAAAGATTGTCACCAATGACTGGTTCTTTCCCTTATAAAAAAATCACAAGGTGGCCTTGGCATGTTTGCTATCTGACAGATGGCCACATCTCAATTAGCACTAACCTATGCCTTCCTGGCTACCTCAGGTGGCCAGCAAGGCAAAGCAGCACAGAAATTATATTGTTCCCTCTCCGTTGGAGTCACCTGTACTGATCAAGGTGCTACCTCATGAATAGGGAAATGTTGGTGCCAATACTTGCTGTAAGGCTTCCTGGAAGAATCCCAAACAGTTCAAACATGAGAACTGCATGCAGTGAGACAAGGCATAGACGGCAAAATAAAAGCAATGTGTTTTTTTTCCAAGCTTCTGAGTCTCTCAGCTCCTGGACATATGAGAAACTGGGCCTCTTCAGCTGAGTTCATGAAGCTTACCTAGAGCAAAGGAGATAGAGACAAACCCTTCCAGAGATGGGGCTAAGGACTTGTGTATGTAAAAAGATGGTCCTGTCTTATTTTTGCTAACAGGTCCTTGGAAATTAATTTAGTACCAGATGTAAGGTCCTATGCCCTCTTTACAGCATCCTTCTATAAGATGATATCAAGCCACCACACTTTCTTGGTGCAAGTTAGGTAAAGAATGGGAGTGGAGTGCATTTAGATTCTTCCTCTGTTACTTATCCAGTTTATAAGAGTAAAGAAGAGTTCAAAGCAATGAAACATCTGAATTTGAGCTAAAATGCATGGTTCACTCAGCCAAAAAATTATATATTTTACTTTTCCATTTATACAGCATAAGGAAAAAAATCTCAACTTGGGTTAACCCAAGCTTTCATTTTTATTCTGGTTTCAGAACTACCAGCAAATAAATCAACACAAACTTCAGCACCCACGCAGTGCAGCCGTCTCAGCTAGCCCTTTTTTTCTTTCTCAGAAAGTTGAAAGCACTCCTGGCTATGCCTTTGGGGTCTGATCCAATTAAATGGAAAAATTCTTCTTGCTTTTGGCAAGAAGAGATTACAGATTTTGGGCTACTTCCTGATTGCTCTGTACCATCGCTCTGAATTATAATCAGGTGAAATGTAGTTCAAACTACACCAGTACCTATGGTGCCAGGATTTTCAACAGGCCTTGCTGACCTGCAAGCCAAAAGCCCTTTCTCTTTGGAGCACAGGATCCTAGAGCCCAGTTGAGGACAATTCCTGCAGTCTTGTAGACCTGTGTGGTTGGGTTTCTCTTCTGGCTTGGTATTGCTCTAAATAAAAGCTCTCAGCTCTTCTCTCCCAAAACCTTCTCCTCTCCAACCCATCCATCTCCCTCTGGTAGCTCTGCACCACAGCAAGATCACTCCACAACCACACTCCAAGTTGTTAAGGCTGAGCACATCGACTGGGCTACTGCACTTAAGCCAAAAAGCATTGCCAGGTTAACTGGGTTCTGTTACTGTTGAGCTTGAGATGACCCCAGGGGACTGTCTACCACCCAGCTATTTTTTTAGAGGCATTAAGTGACATTTTATTTCCTCTGCAGTGAAGGACATTAGATCACGGACAAATAAGGAGCCATCCACAGAGCTGGCAGGAGCCTTTAGCAGAAAGTTTACCAGGTAAGATTTAAGCCACATTCTTCTGCTGGAAGAAGGAAGTTTTTCTTTGGTCATCTAGAAGGTCAGGACTCCAATCTTGTACTGGGAAGAGAGAAGGAGCAGCACTTTGTCTGTCCTTCTTCCTTCTTCCTTCTCTGGTGATAGGTGGTGCTGCTGCTCTTCCTTGAGTCCAGGAAAGCACGTCTTTGTCTTTCCAGGTTTTTTCTTAGGGTGTCCTGGGTCTGCGCATATGTACACCACACCAGAGACCCTCAGACTTTGTTCGGACTGCTGAGGACCACAGCCTTTTTCCCACCAGCTCCCACAAGCATGTTAGCACATCATGCTCCAGATCCTCATGGCTACCACAAAGCTCAGCCTCACTCCCTGCGTGGTAGGGATTCTCAAGTTACTCAAGTAAACCAAATTTGATCTGATTTACAGATGGACACAACGGCCCGTGGGCTTCCAAGACTGAACAAAGAATGTGCTTAGCTTGGTGCTGGGAGAAGGGGAAAGGTAGCAGATTGATGTTAGAGAAAACTATTACTTCTCTGATGTCACTGAACCTCACCTTGATAACCACATGGAAAGCATTTCATTTTGGAAGTGTCAGAAGGAAGCAAATAGAATCACAGGATGTGGCTGCCTGGAAGCCAGAAAATTCGACTTGATGACCCAGAAACTCCTTCCTCTCTCCATTCTGTATAAATACCATTTATACAGAAAATTTTGTAAAGAAAAATACAACAAATGCTTTTGGAAATCTTTCCCCATTTCCTCCTATTTCATCACAAATACTTTTGGCCACTAAGAAACTGTATTCACCAGGATTTCACCAGCCATCCAAGCCAGCTGATACCTCCCATCAGTAGCAGTAATGCCTGATGATAAGAATTTGTATTGTAGCAGCTAGAAGGCATTTGATTGCAAGCCAGCACCCCTACAGTTCCATTCCTGTACAAACAGAACAGAAAGACAATCTTTTTCCTAAAAGTCTTAGTAAAGGCGTAATGAATGTGTTTTACAGGCTTCCATTCCCAAAAAAGGAAAGGTGAAAAGCACTTTGGAGAATCAGGGTGAGCATAATTTGGGGCTATTTTTTGTTGATCACATATTTATTCTCTCCCAGTGCCTATTACGTTAAGGAAGAGACTGTTTTCTGTAAGACATAAAACCTCCCTGAAGTCTGAAGCAAATCAGGAATGAGCAATGGGCCAGATATCTAGATGGAGAGAGAAATCTTTTGTGAGTATTGCTAGTGGCAAAATATTAAGAGTTTGGAAGACAACTAAAATGTAGTGAACGAGTGGGAAATGCGGATGGAGGGATTTTCTGCTGAAAATCCCGACAGGCTCAAGTTGGCTAATATGTGTTTTAAATCTTGAACATTCTCCTTCAGCATAGATTTGGCATGGGCTATTTTGGGACTATGAATTACAACAAGCAATAAGCAAGCAGGGAGAGAGCATAGGCTGAACCCTAGGAGAGAGGTGGAGGCAACAAAAATGTGCTGGGTCTGTGAGGTCTTGTGTCTCCCTCCCTGCAGTGGGAAAGGAAATCAGTGATCTAACTGGGTATGTGATATTCCAACAGCATTTTGAGCCATGTTGAAGCATCTAGAAAGAAGTGGTGACAGGGAAGCTTTTAGGCAAATGACTTGGCTAGCAGGCCTGCTAAGGAAGGGAAGAGGAATGAATGAACCCTGCTTACCCATATAATGTACAGTTATTAGGAAAGTAGGGAACACTCCCTCGATGTTGCAGCATGCAGCCTGGCGTGCTTGTCACTACCCAAAAAAAAATAAAATACATAAATAAAATAAAGTTCTCCAGACCGACTGGGGCTTCCTCATTGCCTTGGGGAGTTAGTGTGTCAAACTGTGCTTGCAAATGCTGGTGGACCTGTCCCTGGTGCCTCTGCAACAGGGCACAATGCGAGGGGTAGCCTGGTACCCGGGTGTGGAGGGGAGAGGGGACCTGGTGCCCCGCAGAGAGTGTGGGGAGCAAGAAAGCCCCTGGCTGGGAGGAAGGCCCAGGGAGAAGGAGGAGGAGGAGATGGGGGGCAGAGAGGAGATGATTTTGTCGTGCGCCCCCGCTCCCGAGGAGGGGGGATACGCACGGGGGAATGTGAGGCTGCTCCTGCTGCAGGAGGAAAGTTGGCCGCGCCGCCACGCAGGGCTAGTTCTCCTGCCTCCCTCCGCCTGCCTCCCTCCTTCTCTCCCTCCTCCTNGCCGCCCACGGGATGCTGCCCGCAGCCGGAGTAGGGGGGCGACCGCACCGCAGCGGTGCTTACCCGGTGCCCCGCCGAGCGCTGAAATTAGCACGCCCGGTCTCGCACGGCCCGCCTGGAGGGGAGGGATCAGGCTTTTCCAGTGCCATGGCAAGGTTTGAATTGGGAGCACTAGAAGAGAAACTGACTGTGGGGTTCTCCTTTTCCTTTCTCTTCCCCAGAAATCCCCGCCAGCGCACTGTGGCCGAGCATCTTTCCCTCCCAGGACCAGGGCATCACGCCGGTCAGAGGCAGCCTCTGCCCCGGGAGCGGGGAGAGGGGCTATGCGAGGGTGCGGGGCCCCGGGTCGGCTCCGGGACAGAGTTCAAGCCGGGGGGGCAGGCGGCAGGGAGCCACAGCTGCCCTCTCCTCTTTAGCACCCTGCTCAAGAGGCGCCCCATTGAATTTCATTTCATTCCCATCTTTTAGTTTGTGGGCAGCAACAGCCAAGTTGGAGAGAGGGATGATTAAGGAGAGGGGACAGGAGAGGTCCCTGCTACTCAGTGGCGGAGAGGGGTGACCTTGGGTAAGCCTGCCCCGTCTTTCTGTGTCGGCTATCACTAAAGCATCCCGCAAAGGACCAAGAGGAACCCTTCGTAGGAAAAAGCTGGGAAATGCAGTGAGACCTTTCTGGAATTGGCACTGCAGGAGTGCAAGCCTTCCTGAAACAGGACTGGTAGTGCTCACTGGTCTAGAGTACACTGCAGGAGGAAAGGTGCAAAGGTCTATGGGGCACTGATGGTAGTGGTGGGTTTGGTCCCCCAGTAAGACCGTGGAGCTACCTAGTGGCAGGAGTTGCTCTGGAGAGTAATCTGTTGAACTGTGTCTTCAAAATAACTGGAGGGGAAGGCTGCAGCCTTGGCATGTAATGAGAGAGAAAGAAGCCAAAAAAAGATCTAAACTTTCCAGGGAGATTAAATATTCAAATCACAAATAATTAGTCATTAATCCCTCGTAAACAGGGCATTAACAACAATTAAGAGATGCTTTGATATTCTTAAACCCAAAAAGATGAGTTAACTGGTACTTTCAGGGGGATTATTGTGTATTATAAAATTCAGTCAGAGCAGAGAATGCACTTGCTACTTTCATGTATTTAAAAGACTTGCTCTTAATTATAGTTAATGAGCTATCATCTCCAAAGTATCTGCATTTAGATGCTGTCATACTACTTTCAAATTACCTTGCTCCAAAGAATAAGTCACTTCTGATTTTACCGGCCAAGGTGACATTTTATTGGCAGTTTGGTAACTACAGGTCATGCCAAGGAGTACACAGGATGAATGCATTTGTAGGAATTACATGAATTTTCTCTTTTATTAAGCAGACATCTCACACAACTGATACTATACCCTCTGGAATAAATCTCAAGCGCACAGGAAACCTCTTTGTTATACAAATGCAGATGTAATGCAGTACTAGTGTATACAGGTACCACCACAACACATTTAACTTGACAAGCGCTGCTTTCCAGATTTAAAACCCTTTTGCTTCTAAGGATAGTGCTAGAGAAAAGGTACAACACAGTCGGATAAGGCTTTTTGTCTTTCTACTGTAAATTCATATCTGCAGAAAGCTATAAATGCTTATGCCCGGAAGAGTTTTTAATACTGCCTATGTGGTTATTAAGACAGCAGATTACATAGTGGGACTTCCAAATTTTATTTTCTTCACATTGAAGACTCAACTTCTAACAGGTTATTGTTTGTATAGTGCCATTAGGAAAAAGAAAAGGAAAAGAACTGCAGAGATTTAAAGTGGAGGAAAATACTCTGCATGTTCAGTGACTTTGCTTTGACAAATGTGAATGAATAGTGTCTGTGTGTAAGTGTGTGAGTTCCTGTCAGAATACACATCCTCTGGCTACCAAAACAAACATTTGTGAATACTCTTTCTCTAACAAAAGTTGGAAACTCATTCGAGCAATGAGAGCAGAATGCTCCTCAGCAGATGTAAATGTCTGTGACTCTGAGGATTCAGGTGGAGCCGGTCCAACTTGTAGCACCTGAGAATCAAAAGATTTTGTACTTTGAATGTGGTGTCATAATAATGGAAGAGTGACAAGATCTGGTTATTTTCACTGCACCAGCAAAGACTGCATTTTAAAATAGTGGTGCAGTGCATGAGAGGTGTGAGTCCATGCATGCCTTTAGCACTCCCAGTTTTATATATGGCATCCTTGTAGATATGAATCTGTGTATATGTGTCTATATAAAACCTGAATGTGTAAAGTTCCCTCATTAGCCATCCATGCAAAGCCATGATGTAAAGTACTTCTGTCCTTAAGCTCTGAGGCTTTAGTTCTGTGAGGCACAAGAAGAATGAATTGACTGTTCACATCAAGTTGACATAATTCTAGCAGAGGTTTAATGAGGTTTATGTGCTTTGATTGAGTGCTTAGACCCCTTAAAAATCCCCAGGGAGAATGAAGATCTCTGAAATGGTGCTTGCAACTGGATAATTTGCTCAGAAGACAATCATGGCATAATCAAAGGGTTCAGCTCCTTGAGGGGGGACCTGCCCATCCTAGGTCCCACAGGACATCCAGCCTGGTGTCAGACCCTGCAGGACAGCTGTGCTCAGTGTGTTTCTTCGGGACATCTCTGCAGCAGCTGCCCTCTGCATGCAATGGTGGATCCAGTTCTCTCCCACTGTGTGGTGTCCCCATGCCACCCACCTGCCTTCCATGCCTTCCACCTCCTATTCTTGTGCTCTTTGCCATCTCCCTTCTCCCCCCCTGCATATGGCTTGCAAGATCACAGAGGCAACGGTGAGTTGCTGTGCTGTCAGCCACATGACTGTGCCTTCCATACAGAAACGTCCTAGCTCCTACATCCCTTGTCCTCCCAGAAGGAAGAGGATACAGGATTTTGCTTCAAGGTCTGGCAGTGTCCTGAGCCTAACAGATCCCATTATTCATTTCAGCTCTGATTTCTACAAGGAGGGATGGGCACTGGGTTAAGAAAGGTCTGTAAAGGTCAATCTACACCCACTGATGACACTTGTCACTGTTTCCCTGCCTGCCCTATCTGCTGACAGCTACCAGTCTCACTATGCCTAAATCACTTACTCTGTAAAGCTTTTGTCCCACAGTGTATTCCTGGCTCTGCAATTCTTCTAGAGCCTGATGAAGCAAGGCTGATTTTATTGCCCCAGCAGTGGCTGTTTAATCTAATCATCCTCGCCCTGATGAACTGGCACTAGCAATTTCACAGTATCACAGAAACGTTTTCTTAGCAAAGTGACTTATAACCCTGGGGTGCTTTGCTTGGGGCAGGAGACATGGAAACCTTCATTTTGTACCAGGTCTACACCACTAGGCTGTTTTCCTGTTCTGTTCTCTCTTTATTTATCATTCCTGCCTCAGGAATATCTCAAATCCCAGCCCAAAGCATGGAGTTGGTATGTTACACGCAGAACAAGTGTCTTGTCCTGCTTTACTTCCTGCATACAGGGTGGAAACGCAACTGGAGCCAGATGAGCAGGATGTATGCAAGGACCAAGTTCTATGAAGGCTTGGCTGCCCGTCAGGAATGAGACTTGAATGAGTTAGTAGGACCAGTTCTGAAGCCACATTTAGGTGTTTCTGTCTGTTGGAAAGGCTGGTTACAAATGGGGTTCATAGGGGACTTTAGGTCAAAGAGAGGCAGTGGAGTCAGCCTGCAGGCAGACCGAGAGGGCCAGGTGATACTGTGATGTTGATATTCCTGGATGAGCCTCCTGGGGTTCATTTAGATGCTGTTTGTGTGCAGTAGGGACTTTGCTTTGCTGCAGGTTTCTACTGGGCAGAGCATCAGGTAGCTACATCTAGGCTGGAGAATTTTAATTCTGTTACAACATCAGGCATCACTAAACTTTGGCAGAAGGATTTCCTGGTGATAACTCAGTCCTTCCCAGACCTTTAGATCTTAGATTGACTCTCCAGAACTATCCAGACCCTGTGGTGCAGGGACCAAGAGAACTGAGGCATCACATCTTTTCACCTGAGAATACGACTCGTCTATCAAGTGACAGACGCAGCGAAACAAACAGTTCAGTTGTGCCTGAGTTTTCACTCTGCAAAGCACAGGTCATGGTTAAATCGACAAGAGCAATAGGTCTGGCCCCAGACTTGGCATGATGAGTGTGGGTCTGAGTCAATTTCTGCCGCAAAGCCGGAGAGGCTCTTGGGCAAGGCTAGGAGTGCTCTTTGCTCCATGCAGGAGAGTCATGGGACTCATTTTGGATGATGCATTTCTCAGTGAGGGCACAATTAAGGATGCAATTATACACCCCAAAGAACAGCTGTATTCACTTGCTGTGAAAGTGAAAGGTAGCACAATTTTCTGCTCTTCGACTTGGCAAACAGATCCTTCAGCCTGATCATGCTGCTGAAGGTAGTGACCTAAACTATTTCATTATGTCTCTCTACTTATTATGTCGTGGAGGTTAGTTTTGTTGTGCTGGACATAATCAGGGAGTTTTACAGAACAGCTTTTCGGGATGGACGGAGGGAGAAGAAATGTCAGCTTGGCCTTCTGTTGGGAGAGAGACATCTTTTAGAGCAAGAATCATTCCTCATAGAATCATAGAAGGATTAGAGTTGGAAGGGACCTTAAAGATCACGGAGTTCCACCCCCCCGCCATGTGCAGGGACAGCTCCCACTAGAACAGGTTGCTCAAAGCCCCATCCAGCCTGGCCTTGAACACTTCCAGGGATGGGGCATCCACGACTTCTCTGGGCAACCTGTTCCAGTGCCTCACCACCCTCACAGGAAAGAATTTTTTCTTCATATCTCATCTAAATCTCCCCTCTTTCCATTTAAAACCCATTACCCCTCATCCTATGGCTCCACTCTCTGATAAAGAGTCCTTCTCCATCTCTCCTGTAGGCTCCCTTTAGGTATTGGAAGACTGCTATAAGGTCTCCCTGGAGCCTTCTCTTCAACAATCTGAATAACCCCAGTTCTCTCAGTCTGTCCTCACAGGAGCGGTGCTCCAGCCCTCTGATCATCTTTGTGTTCACCCTCTGGACCCACTCCAAGATGTCCATGTTCTTCTTATGTTAGGGGCTCCAGAGCTGACTCAGTCTCACCCAGTTTGATATGGGGGCAGGGGCTGAGAGGGATATGGTGAGGCTGGATACATTTGAGGTTGTGAAATGGTCTTGTTCTGGGGTATTGGGGACCCTCCGAACAGCAGTCCTGCAAAGAACCCAGTGTACCAGCTACTGGACAGCCAGGCTCAGGTTGGAAGAGAAGGAGAAGGCATGAGAGAAGCACATCGGGCATCTGCACAAAAGGTTTTGATCATGTGGAGATGCAGAGCTAGGACAGGATCCAGCTGTTTTATATGTTCACACTGAGCTCACTGGCCACTTGACCAAGGTTGATTCATAGCACTCATGTCCAGATGAAGTTTGGTAGCTGATAATAGCTTCCCGACACTGAGCTTTCCCCGATTGCATTGTTGAAATAAATTTCTCGCTTAAAAAAGCGCAGAGCCTTAATTTTGAGTGCTTTCACTTTGCAAAGTAGTTGCCGTAAGTTGTGCAGATGGCAAGGTGTTTTAATAGTGGTGCCTTCCACAACAGCCGGGGTTGTTTACATTACAGCCAGGTGCTGTTATTCAGGTCATTTATTCATAAACTGGGATGTGCAATTCTGTCATCAAATGGAAAAAGTTGTGAATCTGGACTGAACTCAACAAAGAGTTGAGGCTGTCAAATTTAGTCAGGAGGAAGGATTGATAGAAAAGCCTGAATGTGTCACTATTTTGATTGGAGGCAACTTAAGGCAAACTTAAAGCCCATTCGTTCAATTAAAAATGAATAAATGAAACACTGCACTTTATTTTGCTCAGGCAAGGTGCTTCCATCTGCTCAGAAGCAAATATTTTGTTGCAGGGATAATATCTTATGTTTTAGGTCAGTGCAAGGTAATTCTCTCCCATCTCCCCCCCACCACCCTTTGGTTCAGCTACTGAATCAAGCAATCAATTATTCAGTCATATCTAATATGCATATTCTAATTGTTTCCACATTTAAATATACCTCTGGACAGGCAATCAAGAGACCTGGATTTTATTTCCAGTTCTGCTCCTGTGTCTGACGTGACCTTGGGCATTTCACTGTACTCCAAGTCCCCCCTTTTCAGGGTAGGACAGGCCCACATCTCACAGTGGATTTGCTGCATACTGGTAATACTGAAATAGAATCGAGGTCTTTTTACTTCCACTGTTACCAATTAAACATTTAACTATCATTAATGCATGCATTCCTAATTCTCCCAGTGACAGTTAGTTGCATTGCCTTACGAAACTCCCTGTAGTTTACTTAATAGGTCAAAAGAAATTTCAACTGCTGAAATAGCAGCGTTCCCTTAAAACAAACCCAAATTTAATGAGCCCAGATAAATCAAAAAAGAAAAATTCAAGTGGTAAAGGTTTTTTCCTCCCTTTCCTTAAATATTTCACTTTGTAATCAGGTCTCTAGATATATACATTGCCTTTGATTTCTCTCAAGCAAAAGGTCCGTATCTGTTGTTGGAATTTCTAGATGTTTGAAATACCTTCAACTATGTTGAAGTCTGTTACATTATGGATTAGAAAGTCCCTCATACCTGAAAGGCTGCACCAGGGAAACCTGTGCCTCCAAACCTCCCACAGTGTGGTTTATATCAGGATGCAGCTCTCACCATTTGTCTTGCCTGCTCTTCAAGAAAGGTTTCTCCCCTCTCTTTTCTATCTGCTGCCAGTGGTGGAACCAGCATCAAACCCAGCAGCACTTCGTTGAATCTGATAGTTGTGAGGCTGCCTCAGTTTCTGCTAGTGGGACAGCCCTGCCAAAATAATTATTGTTTAATCCTTTCTTAATATGATGGCATTAGGATTGGAGTCACAGAGGGGTTGGCTGGAAGGATGTGGGGAGCAGTGAATATCTTGTTGATAGAATGGGAGGCAGGTGGGAATCTGTTAGGAGCAAAGAGATTTGCATCATAAGGTAAATCAAGTTGAAGAAACCTTGGGAGGTCTCTAAACCAATCTAATGCTCAAAGCAGGATCAGCTGTGGACTCATACCAGGCTGCACAGCAAGAACTTCATCCAGTTGGGTCTTAAAAACCTCCAAGGGTGGAGACTGCACAACCTCCTTTTCCAATACTTGATTGTCTTCATGGAGAAAAGATTCCCCCTTGTATCCAGGACCCCCATGCAGAGGCACGTGACCTTTCTGAGCCCTTTCTTCTGGCTGATGGTCTGCAAGATCTGCAGAAAATGGCAGTGGGTACAGCTGTAAGTCTTGATAGCAGGTGGGGACTCTGCCTTCTGCTTCCCCATGGCTTGCCTTCCTCTCCAAGTTTTCTTGCCAAAAAACCAGGCCTTTGAACTGGTGATGTCTGATCTGCCCGGATGAACGTCTTTCTGAGTTATGTGAGGACAGGACTGGGGTTTTTCAGCTGATATTTCAGAGGTAACTGAATTTCATGTTCACACAGGACTTTTGGTACTTGGCAGGGGTCTCCAGAAGATTGGAAGCACCCTGAGGCTGTGCTAGAGCTGTGCAAAGGGGAGAGCCCCGTGGATGCAGGAGGACAGCAGTGTCCTACTGGGTCACAGAAGAGTGAAGGAGTTTTGGAACACTGGGTAGTAGCAGAGCTGGCTTCTGCTCCTTGTCTGCCAGAGCCTGGGGCACAGCATTTAGCTCTTCACTCCTTGCCTTCTCTACAGCTTGCATATCTCCATCTCACACCCTTTGCTTAATTAGCTTGTCAGCCACTGTCATCATAACGGGAGTCTGCAGAGCACCCAGCAGAGCGTAGCTCTCATTGCAGCTACCGTATCTGGGCTCTGCTCTAACACAAGTGATAGCTTAATAAACCACAACATTGCAGACTAAATATCTTGGCACCGGTTGCAGCTTCTTATTAGAACAAGAAAGAGAGAGAAAAAAAGAAATGCAAGAAATTGGAAAGGCCGAAGGTTATAATAATTAATGACTTCAATTCTAATACCAGAGACCTGGGCAAAAATGTCTAATCCCCAAGGCAGAAATTAGATTGAAGTTTGATCTACTATTTTTCAATAGCTTGAACTTAGTTTTCCCTTCTGGTTCCAGCCTCAAGTCTGAAAATGCAGAATTATTTCTGGCTGGCCTGAGTACCAGTGGGTGATTTGTGGGGAGAAATTCAAACTGCAGGAAGACAAACGAAAACTGAATCAAAGCAGTTAAATTAACCCTGCATCTTGGAGCAGAGTGAACAGCTCTCTTACTTAAAGGGCTCTGATGAGTTTCATTTTCCTGTCAGCATCATTCTGAAAGCTCACTGCTGTCCTAGGTAATGTGAGTGGCTCTTTTTCACTGTGAGTGTTGGCTTCCTGCAGGGAAGGTATCCTCCAGTTGCCTCAGGTGGTCTATCAGAGGTTATCTGCTCAGTCGTGCTGCTATCGACCCTCTGGGCCGCAGTTTGACCTGGAAACCAGGGCAACATTCATTTCAGGACCTGCTTGTGAGTTGCAGAAATCTAAGCCTGGCCTGGGTCAGGTCAGTGAAAACCCTTAATGAAAGGATGGTGACTCCAAGGAGTCCCTACAGGGAGGATATTGGCTCTGAACTGAAAACCACGTGCTACCTTTTGGCCCTGAGCATAACTCATGGCCACATGCCACTGTCGATTGCTCCTCCATCTGAACCTGGGGAACTCATTTCACCCACTCTACTCATTTGAAGGCTAGTATTGAGCTGAGAGGGTCTCTCCTGTGTTTTACAGGCATATTGTTACTCCAAAGTGAGACTGAGCCCACCGGTCCTGTGTATCTTGCGTAACTGCAATTAATTTCTCCCAAGAAATACCCTTGAATGGCTGCAGTGGGTGAAATGAAGTCCAGCCTTCAAGTCTAATCCCCTCATCAACGCCAGGGTAGCAACTGGTTACAAGGCCTTGGAAATCTGATTTAACTCCCTCCAGTCAGTGACTGGGAAGAGAAAAGCCAAGGGAGGTCCTCTTTCATCCATGAAGATGTGAAATTTCATTTGTGGCCGCCAACACTCTTAATCCTACCTTTTATTGATGAAGAATCTCTGTGTACCTCAACTGTCTCTCAGTTTCCCTAGACAGCAATTGACCTTGTTTCAGCTATGCATCAAAATGCACTGGCAATCAAGGTGCTATTGATTTAAACCTAATGGACAGCCACTCAGGAATTTCACCTGGAAAAGAAAAATCTATGCCACCTTGTAATTATTATATTTATTTTTTTTTCTGTTAAGATATTATAATGAAAAGGCATAAGAATCTCATCAGCTCCTGACCATTAAACAATACACTTGCAGGGCTGAGAATGTTGGGTCAGGCTCTGGTAAGGTTGCCAGCCAGCTACAGATTGAAGTGGCGCTAGGGCTAAGCAATTTTCCTTGATTACCTGCTGCCATCCGTATCTCTCTGTGCTGACCTTCCCCGAGGCATGCGAGCAGCACTACTATGCATGACTCCAGAGAGGATGTCTTGAGCAATGCATCAGCTCTACTACTGGAGGAGCTCTGTGCAGGAAGGATGCTCCCTGTTTTGTCTTTGCCTCATTTTGGATGTTTTCTTCTCCCCTCTCCCCCATCCCAAAGGGAAAGTATCACTCAGAATCTGCAACATTGGTTTGTAAGACTGGTTTAAATATACAGCAGATAAGCATTGGCCAGGTAGACCTTTAGATCCATGGTAGGATGGAACAGCACCACAGGCTCCCTCCTATCTAGTGAGTGAGACGTGCCAGGATCCATCCTGTTGTCCATAGGCTGAATGGTCCAATATTGACTGTGTCCATGCTACTAAACTCTCTTACCTGCCCAAGTGAGGTGTTTTTTCCCTTTGAGCTTTTCAGGAGCATGGCACTTACTACAGCATAGGTACTGTCTGGGAGAATCATAGAATCATAGAATCATCCAGGCCAGAAGGGACCTCCAAAGGTCATCTAGTCTGACCTCCTCACAGTCGCAGGGACACCCCCGACTAGACGAGGTTGCCCAGGGCCTCATCGAACCTCACCTTGAGTATCTCCAGGGAAGGGGCCTCAACCCCTTCCCTGGGCAACCTGTTCCAGTGTTCCACCATCCTCAGAGTAAAGAACTTTTTCCTAATAACCTATCTAAATCTACTCTTCTCCAACTTACAGCCATTGGCACAGGCTGAAGCCAGTCTATGGGGTGCGCCAACACATTGCTGGTGCGGGTGATTAGGAAGGATGCTTGAACCTGTAACATGACTGTTCTCAGTTCCTTGGGATGATAGAGATATTAGCCATACCATAACAAATCTGTCATGAGCAGTCCTGGTTTAGGTATTTTGCAGAACCTTCTATATAAGCACTCTAGAAACTTTGGAGTCAACTCACTTTTCCAAATACTGTTGAGTCTCAGGCTCCCTTTTAATCAGCCTTTTGCAGAAGAAGCTTGGCTCCTGCGTCACGTAGGCTGATGAACATTTAGGAGCCAGGGATGTCACTGCTGCGTGGGGTAGTTCTGACTCCTGACAACACCAACATCCCAGTGACATTCTGAAGTGCTCCTGGGTCTCAGGTCACTTAGACGTACTAAAACATTTTCCCCTGTGGCCTCTGCTTACTTTTCTCCTCTTGTTACTGAGAAGTGTGAGAGAGACTGAAGGATGGAATTGATTTCCCATGATTTTGGAGAATGTCCATGCAAAACAACTTTAATGAGATAAGACCTTCCCTCATAATCCATCCCTTTCAAGACGACAACCTAAAACTAGGAGGAACAGGTACCAGCCTGCAAAACAGTTACCTCTGATATCATTATGCCTGTAGATCCTCACTTGCACCCATTGAAAGACAGCGTTTTCCATGAAGAGGGTACAGCTGTAAGAGGAATGCCTGGGGTGAGGCCTGTGTTTCCAGAGCCAGGTGTCACCTGGATGATAGGCAAGTGCAGAGACCGCGTGAAGGGAATCTGACAGTGTGGCTCAAAGGCATGAGATAAAGCTGCCTTAAAATGGCATTTTCCCTAGTGCTACTCAAGCCAGATAACACCCATTTGTTGGAATGATGTGACAGCATGAAGGTGCAAAGCTTGATCCAAGTTTTGTGGCAGCCATTGGTGCAGTGACCAACTATTGACTTCCTCATCCATTTTTGGGGGGTTAGGGGAGGGATCAGTTTTACACATCTTCTTCTGTTACATCTGTGGCATATTTCTACTGACCACCTCAGTTTGCTTGGACAAATGTCAGGGCTAAGGATGCTTCTGAGACAGGTTACAGTTTTGGGTGAAGTGTCTCAGACTTCACTGGAGTTGATGGTAGGTGTCACATGTCAGGGACCCTTGCACTCTTTTCAGGGGACCGGTGGGGAACTGAACAAAGACTCCTGACAATTTACTCTTTAGTTGCTGGGTTTCTCTCAGTTTCTGGGTGAAGCACCAGGTGTTCCCTAGCTGAGGCTCTGAAGCCTCCTAACCAGCAAAATCAGAACAGTTTAGCAGCCGGCAGAAGGTCCTGCAGGTGAGGAGCAGCAGATACAAGACAGTCATGCTGCAAGCAACAGTCCTAAGGCAAATGTTGGCTTTGCCACCTGCTCTCACCTGCTGATCACTTGCTTCTCCAAAAGCAGCTCTGCCTTGCACCTTGTGCCACAACAGAAGGATGTTACCTCACCTGGAGCAGGAAGAGGGCAGTCGTCTGTCCATTTAAGCACAGGCATAGCTGCATATGGAAATAGTTTTTCCTTGGAAAGGCAGGGCACCTGCTCTCAATCTTATCTGCTGCAGAGGAACTGAGGGCTTTGGGACTAATCCTTTGGTGAAACTGAGTCCAAGCTTCCAAGCTAATCTGGAGATTGGTATAAACATGCCAGTAGGTTTCCCAGGTCTGGGGCTGAGAGCTGTGTCGTGTAAATTCCATGGGATCTCACTGTGGTGCATTTTCACTTATGTAGCTTTCCTGCCACTTCATTTAGAAGAAGCCCTGAACTGTTTGATAACACAACAAAGTTGGTTTTCTACATGTTAAGCCAAGTGCTGTGAAGGCAAACATTGCAGCATAGTTAGTAAAGCTCCCTTGTATGTTACACAAATTTCTTGCTCGTAGTGAAAGAACAGAAAACCAGCTCCTACCAACGGTTTAACTATTTCTTGCAAGCCAAGAGGAAAAGTTCAGATGTTCGAAGTCTGGAGTTATTCAGAGGAAATTAGGCTTTTGCTAGCCATTGCTGTGTTAGGGGATCTCTGATCTAAAAGGGAAATAGAGAGAAAGCATCAAGTAGAAATAATACGTGTGTGTGTGTGTTTGCATGTGTTATTCTTTTCCTCCAGGCAGCACACTGGGGACAGGTAATCATACCTTAAGAATTTGGTCTTGGAGGATCTGCTATGAAGGTCTTTGAAGCCAGGAGCATTTCTGTGATTTCTGTGTTCAGGCCCAGAAACAAAATAATTTCTGCTATGGTGGATATACATCTGTATTTCAAAAAACGTCTTTCTTTGGCTGCACCTGAGCAAAGCTGATGTCCTGGTGAGAAAGTGTTTGGGCTGGAAAAAAGTATTTTTAGCTTTCTGAACTGTCCCTTTGATTTCCCACGCCATAGTGCAACCCACACAAATGAGAGCCAAGCTGGTGGTGAGATAGAGAGTGGCTGTTGTTCCTGTGCAAAAGGAGACAATCATCTCCTGGAGCTCACGCAACTGTGCCTCCACATCTTCCAGGTGAATCTGGAATGGGGATGGTCACACTGACAAGCCCCATTGCAGCCTTTCAATCTGTCACCCCAGGGCAGACAGAGGCATCAAAAGAAGTCGGACACCCAGAGCAACTCAGGGAATTTGAGACCCTGTCCAGAGAATTTTTAATTCCCCTGGGTCAGATCTGATCTGACCTTCAGGTGATGGTTTTTCAATTGATTTGAAGAGCACCGTCTGCTTCTTTTCTTTCAGCTGAGTTTTCAAAGGGTAGTAAAGCACTTGCTAAGGGTGAAGGGTGGCTGCAGAGACTGACAGCTGAACATCCCAGCTGCCTGCTTTCGCAATCACAGATTTCTGAGAACTGAAAATACTTCTTTTATCTTTTATCTCTGGGGTTTTTTACCCTTGTCTCTCTTACTAGAGTAAGTTACTAGTTTACTAGTTTACTAGTAAGTTACTAGTTTAGAGGACAGGCCCATTGTTCCCAAAATGACAGTGGCGTACCTGTGAGAGGATGGAGGAGGCATCACAGCCCTTCTCTGACGGGGATTACCATTACCAAAACATTTCAGGAAGTCTTCTGTCACCACATATTTTCATCTGCTCTTGGGGTGGGTGTTTTTTGCCTCTCCAAGTGGAGATAGGTTTGGAGAGCTAAGGTAGGGTGTGCACATATGTAGGGTTGTATAACCTCATGGGGTGATAGAGAAGACAAGTTGATTTGTGTGCCTTGATACATTATTCATTGCCTTTGTTCTCACCTTGGTACCTGTTTCCTTTCTTCATCAGGAAGATGGGAGCCACTGCCCCAGTGTGACCTGCCTCTAAAGTTCAACAAAATAAAGACCACCCATCCTATTCCCTCAGACACCTCCCAGTATGGATGGCTTGGTTGAGCAGAACAGTGTGCTAATGCACAATAAGATTGCTGAAGCCGGGAAAAGAAATGGTTTAATTAATACAAGGAACTTGGTGGCAGAGAGCCGAGATGGTCTTGTCTCTGTGTACCCAACCCCCCAGTACCAGACCCACCGATCTGGCAGCCTTTCCTCTCCCAGCTGCCTGGAGAACAGCAGGAATGACCCTGTGCAGCAGCTCCTGGACCCCAACATGCTGCAGCAGACAGTGGAGTCTCACTACCGGCCCAACATCATCCTCTACTCGGAGAACGTGCTCCGGTCATGGGGTGAGAGCATTGGCTCAGAGTGCTGTGAAACCACCTTCATCGAGGACCACTCTCCCACCAAGGACAGCCTGGAGTACCCGGACAGCAAGTTCATTGATCTCTCAGCAGATGACATCAAGATTCACACCCTTTCCTACGATGTGGAGGAAGAAGAGGATTTCCAGGAGCTAGAGGTCAGATGTCATTTGGGATATGTGAGGAAGGCTGGTGGGAGGAGGGCATATGTGGGGTTAAGTGAACGGCATCCAGGAGCTGGTCTGCAGGGGATCAACTGTTTTGGAAGCTGCTCTGCATGGGATCAGCTGTATCACTCCCTCCTCTGGCCAGGATAGTGAGCAATCGCTCATCCTTATTTGATGGGTAAAGTCCCAGCTCTGTGAATACTAATGGCAAAATTCCCAATGGCCCTAATGGAGATCAGCATTTCCCTTCTGCCTCTGAATGGGCCAGCCAGAAACTGAAGACTGTGTTTAAATGCTGTGTGAGGTCAGGGCCAGAAGCATCTGTCCACATACAAGGAGCTTGCCTTACTCAACAGGCCAACATCGTCTCTTACTTCCTCCTGACTTGAACTGGGCATAAAGCAGGTTGTTTTGCGTACTGGCTCAAAGACAAAACATTTCTGTCTCTCAATGAACAGAAAATCAGAAGTCTTTGAGTTTCAGGCTGCAATGAATCCCATGTCTCTGAAATAAAAGTGTTTTTTTTTCTCATAGGGCGAAACACTTCATTAGATCCCAAATGCAATGTTTTCTTTTAGATTCCTGTGCTTTGTTGATTGCTCACAGTGAAGTAAGATACATTCTGTTCTCCAAATGGGGAAGACCATGGAAATCAACTTCATTCTTTCTTAAATGATGCATTTTTTGGCTTTAAAAAACCTTTTTGGTTTTGGCTAAAACCAGCTGCCCAAATGCAACTCAGATTTGTGTTTGCCAGTGTGTGTGGGAAAGGAGGGGGTGCATAATGCTGCTGGCCCCAAAACTTTCTCCAGTGTTGGACACAGACTCCTAACCCAGCAAAGGCTGTGTGGCTGTCTGGAGAAAAGGCATAGCTTCAGCTCCAGTGTCTAAAATGAGATGGAGAGACTGTTTTCTTATGTTTCTCTGTTACAGGACTTTTTTTCCACCGAGACCTAACAACTCCTAAAACTTCTATTTTCACCTCCTGTAATAACAGTGTCTCACCCCATGATCAGCACAGGGGCAAGCCAACAAGAACCTAAGTTCTCTTTTATTCTCTTTTCTCTCTGTATTGATAAGGTAGGGAGAGAGAGGTGTTTTTCCCAGTGTGTGCCAGTAATGTTGTATTGAATGCCTCTGCAGGGAGACAAAAAGTTTCTCTCTGAGGCATGCGAGGGTGTTAGCTCAAATCACAGCCTTCCACAGCATTTCAAAATTGGCTGTGGGAAGTCTCGTTTTCTTAATCAAAACAAAATCTCTAGTTGCTGCCTTTTTGCCCTGGTTTCTCTTCTGCAGCAGTGATGCAAGCAACTGCAGCAGGCATCTAATTGCCTAATGGTGTTATTGACACATCTGCCCTCACATTTAGGCAGCAAAAAAAAAGTCTCCCTCTTGTCAATCCAAATCCAGCAAGACCGTCTTTAGCCAACTGTTGGAAGACAGGATAAAAAAGGCCAAGGTAATATGCAAGATAAGGAAAAATCCCTTTTCTTGGTGGAATTTTTAAGGTGCCTTTGCAATATTGGGCCCTTTATCAAGGTAGCTCTTCAAAGTGGTAGGAGCTTGGAGCTTGATCAGCTTTCATAAAGAACACGTTTCTAGAAAACCATCTGTAAAACTGAAGGCCTGGGGAAAGTGACTTCATCTTTCCCCTTCCCAGATATCAAGGGGAGAAAAGAGAGAGTCTTCACAAATTTTAGTACCATGCTGTGACAGTGTACATTGTTTTCCCTGGCATCATTTTTTAAATGGATCTACTGCGTCTGGCACAACAGATTCCCAGCCTCACTTAAACGCACTGGGTGCTACTGTGCTACTAAACATAGAGGTGTACGGAGAAAGGGAGAAGAAAATGAGGCAAGGTTTAGGGAAGGACCTGCCTGACTGGAAATATATGCACTGCTAGAATTGCTAGAAGCCTCTGCTTCTAGACTAGTACCATTCTCTATCGTTGTGCTCCTTGGCCAGCCTTCTGCAGTGCTATGATTTTTGCACTCCTCCATGATCCAGACTCAAAATGACTGACCTGCTGAGCAACTGCACAGAGCACAAGGGGTCTCAGCATGGCAAGTAGGCTGGCAGCATCCCAGAAGGCCCAGATGCTGTGGATTCATCCGGTAGTGCAGAAAGATGAGGAGGAGAGCAGAGATATGTTTGGCAGCACAGGACCTGCAAAAAAGGTGACTGCTGTGTTGTGCTCTTCTGGTTTCCATCTGGACAGATGCTGTATCTGTCTGGCCAGATGCATGAGGGCCTTCTGGGCTTGGCTGGTGAACAGAGGTTCACTAGAGACATAGCGTCACATATTGGGACTCTGGGAATGGAAGTATTTAAGGACAGCAGGCACCGAGTAGGGGAACGAACCATGCCAGATTTTGTTAACTACACAAAAACCTGACTATCTGTCCAAATGGGAAAAACAGCACCTGAATCACACAGCACGAGTCTGGCCCACCGGAAAGCCTGTTTTTGTCACCAGTTACTGGCAAGAAGCAATGCTTTTTTAAATTACTACCAGAACCAAAGTGGGGTAGAAAGGCAGCAGAAGTTAAAATGAGAACAGAGAGAGAGGATGATACAGCAGAGGTGCAAGGTTTCCCCACTGTGAGAGCCTTCAAAGATTTGAATCTGCCATCAAGGATGCACAGTGTGTCACTGAGTACATTGCCACATAGACTGTCATGCCACAGCCCATCGAGGGATTGGGAACTGCACAGTAGAAGTGCAGATCAGGGCTCAACCCTTATAAGGGTTTTTTGTCTGCTTTGGCACTTCTTTCTGGGAGAAAAACACTAAAAATAGCCCCTATTTGCAAACATAAGCAAAGAGGGGAGCTTTGTGCAGAAGAGCTTTTATCTCTTGAAATCTGGGTCTTACCACCTCTTCTCCACATGTTAGTGGAGGGCAAATGGATTCCCAAGAGGGGTATCTCAGTTAAATGCCTTCCAGGAGACAGAACAGCCTAGGGTTGTGAGTTGCTTCCTTTCTGGCCTCTTCCATATCGCTCTGGTATTGTCTGTTATTGCAAAGCATCTGCCTAGGGAGTTTTCAGGACTGAGTACTTGGTTTCTTAGAAATGCAGAGGATGTAAAGCACCCCTTTGTACTGGTACTCTCCGTGCGGTGCTTGCAGGAGTACATGGAGACACGCAGAGAACATCTTTTACAGACCCTGTGGCCAGTGTGTTTCTGCCACGGTTTTGTGTTTGAAGAGAACTGGGTTCTTGATAACCAGAAAGATCTTTGTTTTCCTGCAGAAAAAGTTTCTGAAAAGCACCAGGTATTTTGTCTGACGGCGGTTTGATTTTGGTTTGAAGAGCTGACCCAGCCCAGTTGCAGAGGTTGCTGCTCTGGTACCTGTCATCACCTGTAGGATGGGTCTATCCAGCTCACCCATGTCTCTGAAGAGTTGCCTAGAAGGAGGCACCTTCTACCCTCCCCAAGCCTAGGGACCCTGAAGAACTTGGGAGATCTAGCAGAGGAGCAGGAGACATTCTAAGCAGGGGTCCTGCTCATTGCTGCAACTACGTGGGCATGTTAAACTTATTTATTTTCTATTTTTTACTAGCAGGATTTTTTTCAGGTCCTGATGTAATGTTATTCAGGCTGCCTATGAAAATCATAATTGTCTGGAGGGAAAAACATTTCTGAAACAGCTTTCATTAGCATATACAGCCCCACATTGCTCTGGAAATTACCAGGCATGAAAGCTAGAAGCTGTGCATTCTGTCAAAGCTTTAAACTTCTCTTTTCAATGCCCATCCCTGAAATCAAATGATTCCCTATTTAGGTATCTCTGGAATGCTTATAAATATCGTATGAGTTCTTTATGACACAACTAATGGATAGACAACTTGTCAAATGTGGCAGCAGTGAAATATTACATGAGTTGCTAGCTGAAATACCCTCCTGTTAGAATTCATGTGTAAATGTAGTGCCATCTTTTATCTAGAAACATCATTTGTCATATTACACTCCTGCTAGTTTTCCTCCTAACCCCTAGATAGATGGCTTATTTAGCAAAACACAAGCTATTGATGGCAGCAAATTGAATTATTCATATGTGTCGCATAAAAGAATACATCCGAGCTCTCTCTTAAAACCCTTTTTCTCTTTCCCAGCAACGTCTGAAACAGTCTCTGAAAATGAAATAAATAGAATGTTCCGGGTAGTGAAAGAAAAAAAGAAATGTAGGGCTTTCAAGCTAAAACTTCCTCCTTTTTTTTTCTGTACAAATTGCTGGATGCTGCTGTGAAACTCGTCCCTTTGATTCGAGCATAAAAGTCTAGAGACAGAAGATGGCTCCAAAGCCATGTCCTATTGCATCCAACTCTTCTTCTCAACATTCCCAAGCATCTCCTGGCCATGTCTCTTCTGCAGTTTGAAGAGAAGGCCCTGAAGGGGGTTTATGTACATCAAGCCCCACAGAATGCATGCTTTCTCTCAGTGCAGCCAGCTTGCATAGGCTTGGATGGTCTGGTCCTGCGTGGCGCTGAGGATCATAGAGCAGTTGGAATTGGAAAGGACCATAAAGATCATCAAGTTCCAACCCCTCTGCCATGGGCAGGGACACCTCCCACTACATCAGGTTACTCAAAGCCCCATCCAGCCTGGCCTTGAACACTTCCAGGGATGGGGCATCCACAACTTCTCTGGGCAACCTGTTCCAGTTCCTCATCACCCTCACTGTGGCGCATGTTCAGAAGAATACAGGGACATGGGATAAGGTCACAGGGAAAGATGGAGGCATTTGGGCTCTTGTTTCTGGTAACAGACTTGTCCAAATTTGTGGATTGTGTTAGTTTTTCTTGGGTACTCAGGTGTCGTGCCAGTGGAGAATAACTCTGGAAGGGCTACACAAAACCGACTCACAGAATGGTGACAGATGTGTTTCAGTGTAAATAAATGGCAACTAGTACTTCTATGGAAAAATAGCCAAATGTATATGAACTCAATGCTGAGCTTATAACTGAGCTACAACTCAGGAAAGAGACTGTGGAGAAATCATTGTTGGTGCTGTGAAGTCCCAAAGAACAGTGTGCAAGGCAAGCCAATAAATCACCAAAATGATGGGTATGCTAACAGTTCTGAGAACAAGACAAAGCACGGGCAACATTTTGCTACTGTATTGAAGCTCAGTGCAGCCCACTTTCTTAAATGGGGTGGGCAGTTATGGTGCCCACTTCTTAAAGACATAGCGGAAAGAGAAAAGGGCAAAGAAAATTTTCAAGATGAAGTAGCAGCTTCCTTAGAAAGAGCAGTAGAAAAGATAGGGACTCTCCATTTTGTAGAGAAGAAGACCAAGGGGTGGTGTATGAGCCAGCTGCGCAAGATTATGAAGGATGAGGTGAATGCAGACCTGCTCTTTGCCAAACCTGCAATATTAGAAGCAAGGGACACATGAGGGGGCTAGTAAGAGATTGGCTTGACACAGACAGCAGAAAAATGTTCTTTGCACAGGGCCTAGTGAATATTTGGTGACTTGTTGCCACAAGACATTCAGCAAATTCAAAAGGGATTAAAAGATTCATGGATGAGGAATCCATAAATGGATATTAAAGGAAATTAGCAAAGCTTTTCTTTCTAATATCTTTTACACAACAGTTGTAGGTACTGGAGGAGAACAGGGGATGCAAGGCATCCAGATTTATGTCGTCCTGCTGCTGCTTTCAAAAGGACCACTGGTCTTACCCCATAGGACACACTTTATGTTCCTGAATACCTTCACAGGCACATTTATTCACAGGTTAAAAGAGTGATTACACTTCATTTGCATTTGATTTATTTTCCTCCCTTAAAGGAGAAGCCACTGGAGTCTGGAGATACTGAGCCCTGCCAAGGGATATTAACCTTTATTAGCTAGCCCTAGATGAAGGGAACATGGCTGGGAAATCACATCCAGCAGCCTCCAAGTGTCCTTCTATGAATCTTGTTAATAGCCGCCAGGGCCCAGGGCGATTCTCTTTGTCATCATCACCTCCCTGAGCTGTCACACTGACACTATGCAGGGAGGTCCCTGGGCTCCAGCCCATCAGTGGCATGAGCTGCCTGGTCTCATTTGCAGAAGGTAGGGGTGGGGCACTCTTCTCTGAGGACTGGACCACAAAGGAAGCTCTGTCAGCTCTAAAGCAAAAAGAGGACAATTGTGAAGAGTAACCCCCTACCTTGAGCTGTGCATTGCTACTCTTCCTGCTGAAATGACACAGTGAAGAGGAGTATCTCCTGAATCTTTCTCAGCAGTGTTGAGACCATCTGCTCTGCAGGGACCACCAGCTTTTCTCCTGGCAGGAACCTGTGTCTGCAGACTGTAGAGGTCTTCCTCTCCCTGAGCAGGGCCCCTAAAATGATGCCCCATGCCACGAAGAATAACATTGATTAAGTGCATGGCATTCACCACAACTTCACCTTTCTCAACAGGGTGACAGCATAAGATGCTGAGAGTCATTTCTCTGCGGTGGCTGCTGGCCCACCTGCAAAAGCATTAACGTGCCAAGAGACACATGCACCTTCTCCATGAATGCGCAGGGTTGTCAGGAGTCCCTGTCACTCACACAGAGATTAGGGATATTTACTTTATGGCTGTGATTACTGCTCTCCTAGAGTAAAAGCATGATTTAGGGAGGCTGTGGCAGCTGGTCTGTTTTACTATGAATCTGTTTACTGCTGTCTGCAGTAACCCTCTTCCAATGGCAACATGTTGAATGCAAGTTACTGATGCGTAACTGCAGCTCTGGGTGTCTAGAAAACATCACAAGGGACATGATCAAAATCCAGGGGGATAGGAGGAAGAATGGGCTTGGACAGCTGCATCCAGGGGGGTTTGCTCCTTATACTTTTTTATTTTGCAATGTTGTATGAAAAGCTTTCCAAGCAAGGAGAGACCTCTGCGAGCCCATTCTAGAAGGCTGGCTGCTTGACTGACAACGCAATTTAGACTGGGAGTTGGGGAAACAAGAGGACCTCAGACCAGGTCAGGGTTAGTGGGTTATGGATCATTTAAATATCTTTAAGATTGAAGGGGAGCAACTGCAAAACTCAAGAAGGTAAAAAGAAATAAATAGGCAAACATATAAATAAATAAATAAATATTACACCACCAGTACAAAGAATCCATGATAGCATCAGGTTTTAGAGACATTACCTCTTAAGTAAGCATCAACCAGATGCTGTGTAGTGAGAAGTACACATGTTGGGGCAGAGCAGTGACAAACTACAGCCCTTGGTAGGACAGCTGCCGTCCAGCATGTTGCCTTCAGCATCTGCTGTGTTTAGGTGAAGTCAGATTGCTTGAGGAAGAGAAAAGGGATGCAGGGTGCTTGGTCAGAATAGGACATCATGTTTAACCACATTACTGGAACAGACATTGCGTGGAGGGAAACAGAGCACATATTATCTTATAGTTGCATCATGTGTTGGTCTTTGTCAAAACCAGACCACTGGACCATCTGGATTTGAAGAAGATCCCATGGGGCTATACCAGAAATTAGGTTTGTATGCAGTGTGTGCATGTTGCTGAACTGGCTGTTTTGAAGAAAAAAATGAATAATACCAAAAGGGCTATTTCCTGAATATCCATCAAAATGTGCTGGCAGCTGTGGTTCACAGCAGATATCATCTGACTTCTCCAGTGTGCCTAGTGTTTTAATACTGCAGGGGACTATGTGACCATCAAGTCCAGCCTCCAGCATGCTGCAGGCAGCCCACAGCAGGCAATCTGCAGAGTCTCTGTTCACTCATAATGTCTCGGTTGCAGTAAAGCACATAGCTTTTAGGAATAGCTAGCCTCAATTTAAGAAAGGGCTTTGTGTAATAGAAAATGCATTACAACTGCAGAAAAGTGTCATCACCATCTCTGGCAAAAATCTGTACCTTATGTTTGCCCTTCATCTGTTCTGCTTTCAGTTGCTGGGGTTTCTTCTGCTTTTCTGCCAAATGAAAGAGCTGCCTCTGATCGGAAATTATCTACTCATGCAGGCACTTACAGTCTGTGATGAAATTGCATCTTAAATTTATCTTACAAGTGAAGTTGGCTTCTCTACTTTTTTTTTTTTTTT